>JAEQML010072518.1:0-15470 GCA_016904865.1 Pissodes strobi
CTTGAAAAGTTATAAACTTACAGCCAGGTCAGTACTAGAATGCCGTAGTTCACTGGAGGATGCCCCGCCTGTGTGCTTGGGTAAAGGACATGCACAGTGCGAAGATACAGCCAAAACCTAATATACGAAGTCTAACTGAATCAAACACAAGGGAAAACATGCGAGCCGAACTTCAAAAACTCTACCTGACAAACAATCCTGAATGCGTAGACGATCCTGAAGAAATATGGAAAAGGCTTAAAACCAACATAAATGTGGCCACAAAAACTGTCCTTGGCCCTGATAAAAGAACAAGTCTAAAACCCTGGATGACAGATGAAATATTAGATTTAATGGAACTGAGACGATTAGTGAAAAACCAAACTGATAGATACAAAGAGTATAATCGGATCATAGGGAACAAAATAAAAAATGCTAAGGTGAATTGGACTACAAACCAATGTGAAGAGGCTGAAAATCTTCACAGACTCCATGACAGCTTTAATTTCCATAAAAACTACATAACAGGCACTTACAGGAATAAACCGCTAACATGACTTACAAATGATCAAGGAAGACTTATTGTAAATCAGGAAGAAATTAAGCAGACTTGGTTAAAATATGCATGCAACAACCCTTTTTCACGCAAACCGAGAAGACAACGTGGTAACTTTGCATAATCAAATGAGCGGTCCAACTATCATTAGGTCCGAAGTGGCGCAAGCTGTAGGACTGTTGAAGAACGGTAAAAGTCCAGGACATGATAACATGCTGAAGTACTAAAACAAGTGGATATACACCATTTAACACGTCTATTTAACATAATATATGACTCCCACAAACTACTGGAAGATTGGCTTACATCGACTTTTGTTATCATTCTTATGAAAAATACCCCCAAACAGCGTGAGGACTTTAGACTTATTAGCCTGATGAGCCATGCACTTAAGGCTTTCCTCAGAATAATTCACCGTAGGATACATAACAAATGTGAAGACATAAGCGGTGAGATGCAGTTCGGTTTAATTAGGGGACTAGAACAAGAGAAGCTTTGTTCTCGCTAAAGCTTCTGGTACAAAAGTGCTATGATCAACAACAGGACTTCTTTCTCTGTTTTATTGATTTCCAAAGAGCTTTCGATAATGTCAAACATGATTTACTTCTTGAAAGACTACGAGAAATCGGAATAGATGAGAAGGATATTTAAATCATAAAACAACTATATTGGAACCAGAAGGCCGAGGTGAAGATAAACGACACAGTATCAACCGAGGCTTTCGATATAACTAAGGGAGTGCGACAGGGCAGTATTTTGTCTCCGATGCTTTTTAACATTTATGTCGAGAAAATATTTCAGATTGGTCTCGAAAATTAACCCAAGGGTATCAATAGTTGTGGTATTGACCTCCACTTTGGAGGATCTTCAGCATCTATTAAATAAGATAAATGGCATTGGTCGACGGTACGGCATGCATCTTAACATCTCCCAAAACGAAAGCCATGGTAATCAGTAGCCGAATCCGAGAAGTTACTCTCGATGTAGAGGGCGAAAACATCAAACAAGTGAAGTGATTTAGGTACCTCGGATCTGTTGTTAACAGCGCGTGGGACTGTGACGAGGAAATTAAGACTCGAATCGGCATGGCCAAAACAGCGTATTGACGTCTTCAGGGTGTGCCTCTACAGCAATGCTTGCCCCTGTACCTCTGACTAAGAGTGACAAAATGCTATGTGTGGCCTATCCTGTTGTACAGGACTGAAACATGGTCAAACAAAGTAAGATCACTCAATCGCATTGAAGCGTTAGAGATGTGAACACTTCGCAGAGTATTTAAAATTCTATACACCGAACACATTACAAACCAGGAAGTACTGCGGAGAGCAGGTGTAGAGAGACAGCTCCTAAACATAGTTAAAACCCGGAAAGTGTCATACCTGGGACACATCCTGAGAGGGCCTCGCTACGCCATCCCGAAGCTGATCCTACAGGGCAAGATGGAAGACCGAAGGGGACCCGGACGAAAACAGCACTCGTGGCTCCGAAACATTAGGAATTGTCAGATGTGGCAACCATATTTCGTCGGGCAGAAGACAACGCCGTTACAATCATTTGAGGAATGTGCGGAAGATCCCCAACGTGCAGGATGCATATGGGACCGGAAGAAGAAGAACAGTGCGAAGGTAACAAATCAGCGGATAAATTGGCTGGAAAGGCAGCCAGCCGGTTGAAACATTATGGGAGCCGGCCCTTCAAACCTACCTATCGCGACGACAATACAGATGATAAAAGAGATAACCCATGAAGACTTTAGGGCAAGATGGGACGAAACAACTAACTGTCGACTAGCCAGGGAGCTACTAAGCTACCCTAATGAGTCTGCAGCAAAAGCATATCTGGATATGTCAAGGAAGGCCCTACGACTCATGGCGGCGATTCTGTCTGGACACTGTCAGCTAAGGAAACATCTTCACACAATGAGATTATGCGAGACACCTCTATGCAGAGGCTGTGAACAGGAGGACGAAACAGTAGAGCATCTGCTCTGCCATTGCGACGCTGTTTCGAAACGAAGGGAATCCATTTTGGGAAAACGATGGCCAACCATGGCTTTTCTCAGAACAGCCTCCTCGGGCAACATCGCCGGCGATGGCCTAAATGGATTGGTTGACCTAGGGAGGACGCACAGAAGGTCCAATGGGGCCTAAGTGCCGTGGCCTTTCAAGGCCATCCTCTCACCATTTCAGATTCCAGAATATAGCACTGAAGTTCAATTGCATTGAAACAAAAATAGATGACTAAAATAAAGAAAAATTCTGATGGGCGACACACAGTTTATAAATCGTGGCGAGTTTCCAGATTCTCGAGATCGTGAAGAGAACTGCCTAGCCTAGATACTTCCTAGATCTTTCCTGAATTTGCCAAGTCCAAGAACCAATAGCTTTGATAACTGCAAAGAAGAAAAACGACGGCAAACAAAGCAGAATTCGAAGGAAAAATATATTATGAACAGCATACAGTTTGTCAAGTCCAATAGCACTGAAAAATGTAGAAAAATAGAAGACAAAAATAAAGGAAAATTTTGAAGAAATATTATGGACGATACACAGTTTATAAATCGAGGAGAGTTTCCATATCTTCGAGATCGGGAAGAGAACTGTCCTTCTATGACTTACCAAGTGTCCAATAGCCAATAGCTATAAAAACTGCAAAGGAAAAAGTGAGGACAAATAAAGTAAATTTCAAAGAAAATATATAGAATCCCTAAGTCCAATAGCACTGAAAAATGCACAAAAAATAGATGAGAAAAATAAATCTAAATTCGGAAAAAATATTATGGACGACATACAGCTTATAAATCGAGGCGAGTTTCAAGTTTTTCGAAGAGAATTTTTTCGATATCGAGACGTATTATTGCCATAAAAGTTATCTTTCTTGGCCTCGATATCGAAGAAAATATTATGAACGATACAAAGGTAAAAATCGAGGTGAATTTCGAGGATGTGCTTTGTCGATATGTTATTTTCGATAGCGAGACGTATCGAGATTAATTAGTGTGATTTATTTACCAGACCAAAGTCGCATTTCAAAATTAATGAAATTAACTAGAACAGTGCAGTTGCGGAGTACTTACTAGAATGTTTTAGGAAAATTGAAAATCTAAAAATTGTTTCACAAAAATATAAAGAAGACGAAAATAAAGTAAAATTAGGAGAGAATATTATAGACGATACATAGTTTATAAATCGAAGAAAACTGCCTTGTCAAGATATTTTCGAGATCGAGACTTATTGCCATCAAAATTCTCCCTCTTGGACTCTGTTCTATCCTGTTATATATTTCCTCTGTGATGTCGTTATTTTCACTTATGTTCGTGCCTAGATATTTAAATTGCCTTGCCCGCTCGAAATTGTAGTCTTCAATCGAGAAGTTTTGCCCTATATCCTGTCTCTGTTACAAACATTCCTATTGAGGTACATGTATTTGGTCTTGTCCTCGTTTATTTTGAAGCCTAATGTTTCTGCTTCCTTTTCGAACCTTAGGAAGGCATCTTTAAGATTAATCCTGCTGTTGCCAATTATGTCCACATCATCTGCGAAGGCCAGTAGCAGGTTGGGTCCTTCCTGGTGAAATATAGCCGTTGGTGTCTCAATTTTGGCTTTCCTATGTGTATTCTAGGGCCATGTTGAAGAGTTGGGGTGAAAGCGAGTCGCCCTGTTTAAGTCCATTGTTGATATCAAAGAAATCAGAGTAGCTCTGTCCCACCCTTATCTTGTATCTTGTATCCTCTGTACACATCTTTACCAGGGAAATCAGCTTTTTTGGAAAGCCCAGTTCTTGCATTGCTTCCCACAACTTTGCTCTACATACTCTATCGAATGCCTGTTTGAAATCAATAAACATCTGGTAGAGTTCCCCGTCAAATTCCCAGCATTTCTCCATTATTTGTCTAATGGTCTAAACCCATACTGGTAGTCCCAGACTATCTCCTCCTTTTATACACTCGGCAGGTATGCCATCGCTACCAGCAGCTTTGTTGTTTTTTAGTTTCTTTATGGCTTTGACTGTTTCTTCGTATGTTGGGGCTGGTATCTCTATTTCAGCTGTCGATATGCTTATGGGTGTCGTATCTGTATTTACCTCTTCGTTAAGCACTTCGAAAAAGTAGTTCCTCCATGTGTTTAGGATCTCTCTTTCGTTGGTTATCAATTGTCCGTTGTTTGTTGAGAGGAAGTTTTCGGTTCTGGTATGATATCCTGTTTTATGCATTGTTGTTCCCTGAAAGTATTCTTTTATTCTGTTGTTTTGTCTGTGTTCCTCCATTTCTCTTATTGCATTCAAATGGTGGTCTCTCTTTTTCTATTTTATTATTCTGCGTGCTTCAGATCTTTGTTGTTTATACTCTTCTATGTTAGGTGCTGTTGAGTGTTGGAGAATTTTTTTCCTGGTCGTATTTCGTCTTTCCGTTGCTGTTTTATCATCGTCATCATATCACGTCTTTCTTTGTTTTCTCTTTTTATCGAGCACTTGACTGGCCACCCTAGTTACTGTTTCTTGGATGTTCTTCCAGAGCTCGTTTACCTGCGTCTGTTCTGCCTTTAGTTTTTCCGTATTCCAGTTTATGTTGGTCTTCTTTTCCGTGTTTGGTGGGGTGGAGATTCTTACTCTAATCTTTGTCCTAATCAGAAAGTGGTCAGTATCCGTCTGCTCCCCTCATACTTCTGACGTCTAGGCAGTTACTACTATGTCCTGTTAAGACATGGTCTATTGGTTTCTTGTTATTTTATCATTTTATCATTTGATATCCAGGTTTCCTTGTGTATGTTTTTGTGTTCAAACATGGTAGACTTGATTAGAAGGTTGTAGCTCGCGGCGAGATCTATAAGTCTAGTTCCATTGTTGTTACTGGTTTGATGGAGGCTGTGTTTACCTATGGTTGTTTGCTATGCTTCTTCTTTGCCAATTTTCGCATTGAAATCTCCCAGTAGAACCAGCATATCGTGTTTTGGTATATTGGATATAAGATTTTCCAAATCGTTATAAAAGTTGTCTTTCATTAGTTAGTCCTTTTCCTCCGTCGGGGCATGGACAGAACATACGGAATAGTTGTACCACTTATCTTATGTAGCAGAGCCGTTCGTTAACTGGTTTAAACTCTATGACTGTTTGAGCCAGAGAGTCTCTAACAATAAAACCCGTTTCGAACTGGTGTCGTCTTTTGTCATTTCCGCTATAGAATACTATCGAGTTTTTTTATCCTTTGCGTTCCATTTCCTGTCCACCTAACTTCTTGGACTGCTGTTATGTCCATATTTCTCTTCGATGGTACGGAAAGATGCTCCAGGTCTATAGAGGCTGAGTAGGTTCCATGTTCCAAAATTCATTGTCCTTTTTCGTTGCGTTTTTCGTCTTATTAAAACCGTCCGAGTCCGAGGCGTGTGTGTCGTTTCCGTAACTATGGTTTTTTTCCAAGAAGGGATATTTATTTAGTCCCTCGCTTAACCCCCCTCTTTTATCTGGGCTTGGGACCGGCTACTGCACCATTGAGCTACTCAGTTCACCCAGCCGTACAATAGGCAGAGTTATGATTCATTAACCGGGCGAAACTATCTAGTTTAATTTAATGAAATTATGTAGGACTAACCCAAACTAACCCAGAATGAAACTCGGTCTGTTCTCAGTATTGAAAATCGGCCGACAAAATAATCTCTCTTGAATTTGCCAAGCCCAATAGCACTCAAAAACGCAAAAAAACGCGACAAAAGTAAAGTAAAATTAGGAGAAAATATTATAGACGACGCATACCTTATCAATCGAAGAAAAATGCCTTGTCAAGATATTTTCGAGATCAAGACTTAGTGCCGTCAGAATTCTCTCTCTTGGTCTCGACGAAATTGGCAAAGAAAGCAATAAACGGAAAAATTATAATTTTCTATACTTCTTCTTCTTCTTCTTCTTCTTCTTCTTCCTCATATTGTAGGCCTTAGGCCTGTGTTTTGCAACTGAATTCTCTTGAGATGTTGAGGTCAATGACTCCACCCATCTCTTTGGAAGTCTTCCGGGGGGGATCTTATCCATGGTCTTCTATCTGTAGCGATTCTTGCCAGTCTTCCCTCTGTCATCCTGTCCACGTGGCTCTTCCAGTTCCTTCTACGTTTGCGTCCTCATCTGATGATGTCTTCCACTTCACATTCGTGTTTTATGTCTGTGTTTTTTTTTCTGTCTCTTAGTGTGTACCCTGAGATGTTCCTGAGTATTTTGATTTCTGTTGTTCATAGGGTGTTTTTTGTTCTTTTATCGTCAGCTCTTGTTTCTATAGCGTACATTAGTATGGGTCTAACACAGGTTTTGTATATTTTAATCTTTGACTTTTGCTCATGTTGGTGTGATTTTCGATTCGGCTGGCTTTATTGGCTTGTTCTCTTACTTCATTTGTTTTATTTTGGCTTGAGGGAATTTATATGCCTACGTATTCGAACGACATGACTTGTTCTATTGTTTTATTTTCTAAGGCAAGTTTACATCTCATTGGTTCTTTGGAATTGACAAGGGCTTTGGTTTTTCTGGTCGATACTTGCATGTTGAAGGTTTTTGCTTTTACATAGAATGAGTATTGTATTGTATTGTATATAAAGAGATCGCTCGACTTTTTAGCCCTTCTTCACTTAGAAATAAAAGGTCTTTTGTCACTACCCTGCTTTAGATTTTCCCAGAAATGCTTGCACTTTTCGCGAAGTTCAGGACATTTCTAGGAGCTAGTTGTGTAATATCCTTGGGATTACATACTACTCCTTCCAGATATTTCAGCCTTTGGCGGGTCAGTTCTCTACATTTGCAAAGAATGTGCTCCGCAGTTTCGTTTGCTGAGTTACAAAATCTACAACGTGGATCCTCAGTCTTTCCCATGTTGTGGAGATGGTATCTCCACGGTCCATGACCTGTTAGAAAGCTCGTGGCCAGTCTTAGATCGTTTTTATGGAGCTCTAGTAGCTTCTTAGTGTATTCAGGCGAGTGCGATATGAATCTTTTCGCCTGTCGTTGTCCTGCAGTGTTTCTCCAGTAGGCTTCTTTCTGCCTTTTTTCCTACTTATTGAGGTCCTCTCCGAGATGTCCTCTGGTGGTGCCACAGAATCGTTCAGGTCCGTAGAATGGACTCTGTGCTCCTTCTCTGGCCAGTTGGTCGGCAATTTCATTGTCTTCCACTCCTTCGTGCCCTGGCACCCACAACAGAGTGACTCTGTTATGCTTAGCCAGTTGGTTAAGAGCGTTCCGGCATTCCCAGGCAAGGTTTAAGTCAAATTCTCACGAGGCTAGTGCCTTTAAAGCCGCCTGGATGTCGGCTAGTATATTTATGGTTGCGCCTCTCGGTTTTCTTTTGATGCATTCAGAGGCCCACAGTTCAATGGCATGGATCTCTGCTTGGAATATGGATGGGGCTTTACCTAGAGATTTTGACATGCTGCATCTAAGACCATAAACCTCGGCGCCGATCCCTTGTTCCATTTTAGATCCATCTGTGTACCTCGTTCGGGCTGTAGTGCTCTCATTGTTGGGCATTCTTTTATGATCACCTTAAAGGAGCGTTGGAAATCGCTTGTCTTTGGCATATGGTCTGTTGGTTTGGCCAGCGATTGGACTCTGATTGTGTCCAGAATCTTTAGATGGCCAGTCAGATCATCTGACTTAGTTTATTGGATCTGGATTACTCTGGACGCCCTTAATAAGTCCTTCCTCCTCACGCTTAAATGCAGGGGAAGAAGGTCCAGCATCGCCTCCAGTGCTATTGTGGGGCAGGTTTTTATTGTCTCTGTGATACCCAGACAGGCAAGTCTTTGCACTTTTTGTAGCTTGCCTTGCGTAGTCTTTTCCTCTGTTTTGGTCCACCAGACCAGTGTGGCGTATGTGACTATTGGTTTTACAACCGTAATGTATGACCAATAGATCATCTTGGGTTTTAAACCCCATGTTTTGCCATTAAGTCTGCGGCATGCCCAAAGTGTCGCTGTTGCCTTTTTGGTAGTCCTTTCTATATTCCAGTTAAGCCTGCGGTCGAGGACTATCCCCAGATACTTAACACTGTCTGAGAGTTCAACCGGCACGCCGTCTAGGCTAGGGGTTGTAAGGTCCACCTTTCTCCTTTTTGTGAACGGTACTATGACGGTTTTACTGGGCTTGGCATTTAGTCCTTCCCTTATACACCAGTTTTTAACAAGATGTAGAGCATTTTGCATTTTGGCCGATGCTGTGCCATCATACTTGCCCTTAATTGTGATGACCATGTCGTCAGTATACCCTTGGACGTCATACCCTTCGGTTGTACCAGGAGTCGATCTACTACCAAGGACCACAGCAAGGGCGATAAAACTCCGCCTTGCTGCTTTTACCGTTACAGTAGCGTCTGCTAAGAATGAGTATAGAAGCCGTTGTAAGTCGTCCTCATTATCCGCTATAATTAGGGCGTCATCGGCATAACAGACGATTTTGATTTCACCTGTTGTGATTTTAACCTGGTTTATTATTTCATCCATTATTAGATTGAAAATTTGTGGGCTTAAGGAGTCTCCTTGTCGGATTCCCGTTGGTGTTTTTATTTCCTCTGTCATCTTTTGGTTAACCAACATGTGGGTAGATGTATTGTGGTTTAGTTGTCTTATGGCGTCTATTACGGTTCTCGTTACATTTTTTTTTCTTAATAATACCACGTCGTTCAATCTCACCCTGTCAAATGCTTTGGTGAGGTCTATAAAACACATATATGCAGGCTTTCCGTATTCTATAGCCTTTTCCGCTACTTGCCTGACTATGAAGATAGCATCCATGGTTGACCGATTCTTCCTGAACCCTTGTTGTTCTTCCGATATTTCTACATGTTCGCTAATTATTGTTTCTATGATCTTCGTGAACAGTTTCATGACTGAGCTTAGTAAGGTTATGCTCTATAGTTTTCTGGGGATTTTTGTCCCCTAGGTTATGCTATTTTCCAATCATTTGGGACATTTTTGGTTGTTAATATACTGTTAAATAACTTTGTAAGTTCTGTCATTAGCTGGTGCCCCCCATATTTCAATAGCTCGTTTGGTATCTCATCCAGTCCGGGTGCTTTTCTATTTTTAATCTTCTTTGTCTGTTCCATCGTTATTCTTTCGGTTATTTCGGGAGGTTCTTCAGCTTCTTCGCCTTCTTCTTCAATCTCGTTTTTGTTTTCCTCTTCGGGGATATCTGTGTACAGTTATTCAAAGTAGGTTTTCCATTGGAGTTCATCAATTTGTAGTGTTTGTGTATCTATATTCCACGATTTCGAGTTTCCTTCTTTTTAGCATTCGTCATACCTTCCTTTCTGCTCCGTATAGGTCATGCTCCATTTCGGAGGTAAACCTTTCCCAGAAGTTTCGTTTTATGGTTCTGATTTCTGTGTTGACTCTGTTTATTGTTTTTTTGTACTGGTTCTTTCCTTCCGGTGTTTGGTTACGACTATATCTTAGGTACGCTTCACGTTTCTCCTTGGCTAGAGCTTTCACTCACAGATCCAACAATCAACAGCGTCGGAATAGGACGGACCAATTTGCTATACCATTCTTCTTATCTACAGAAATTTAATAATTTTATATGTCTTTATTAGTTTTTTAATTGCATTTCTTCTTTAGTTTTTTGTTTAGTTTTTTTTTTCTTATCCAAACTAACATAATGCTATCCTTTTTCTTCCATTTTTTCGACTGATTTTTTTTTTTACCAAGTCGAATTAATTTAATTAGTATTATTCTGAAACATTTTTCTTCTTTTTTTCGCGTTGCTTTGTTTCTAGTGTTTCTACTGTATACTTTTCTGCTTTCTCTTTTGCCTTTTTAACCGAAATTCTTTATAATTTGTATAAGCTTTATCTAGGCTTTCGTTCGGCTTTAATGCAAGTACCTATTGACTTATGAATCCAAATTTGAGTAAGATATGCGCATGGTTCCTAAGCTGAAGGGAAGGCTTAAAAACTTGAGTTATTGGCGTTTTTATGAATTTTTTATATTTAGGTTATTATTCCCGATTATGGAATTGCAAGCAAAAAGATAAGAAGCGAGCCTTATAGAGAAAATCGGAGAAGAACTACGGCCCTAAAAATAAAAAATCGCAGTTAACAAAATGTAAGTAAATATTTCAGGGAACAAAACATTATCTTGAATAGACTAAAACCTAAATAAAGGCAGTTATATCGAGCCAATCAAACATAACAATAAATTGTCATATTAAAAACACAACTTGTCGACACCATAAACGTTTTTAGTCGTTAATACGTAGTAAATTGATTTCTGCTGAAGTGTTAAATCTCAATCAAGAACCCATCAAA
This sequence comes from Pissodes strobi, assembly GCA_016904865.1. NCBI lineage: Eukaryota > Metazoa > Arthropoda > Insecta > Coleoptera > Curculionidae > Pissodes > Pissodes strobi. Next base: position 10,812 of record JAEQML010072518.1, read on the forward strand.
AAGAGTGCGTTGAGTGCTCCTGTAAGCGATATTTTGATTTGGTGACCCCCGAGACGCTGAAAATAGTCTGCGCGAGATCGAGACAGAGTCTAGACGATGTGTACGACGGCTGTTTGATATTTTTTATGTAACTATTAAAGCGGCCGAGTGGAATTAGAAATGCGAGTATGCTATTTTTAAAAATCAACACTGTGCGTTCGAACCGTGGAGGAAATTCGATGCATGTGCAAATTTTCGGCACGGTTTTAAACCATCGATTTTGTAACATCGTCGCCTTTAAGTAATGGTTGAGTAATTAGATAAAGTTTAATGCAATAAATCAGAAGTTAAAGCTACTTCAAACGTCACTCTGAAACGATCCCAATCCTTTGTGTCTTCTTTACTTACCACACTATCACTTTGAAGTAGATATTACTTGGCGGTTATAAAGGGTCAGGTCTTATTAGAACCGTGACTAAGCCGTAATATCTACCTTACTAGTTCTATTTGAGTAACACCCACGGAATAGACCTTGTTCTTGTTTTAACAAGCAAAGCGCAACTAGCCATTGCCACATGCGCAAACTAACCAGAAGTTTTAAATTTCCTAAAACCATTCGATGTCGTAAACAATCAAATTGAAATTACTCCTACCATATCGTAATAGCTACCTTAGAGTCTAGGTTCCATTTGAGTAACACCCATGATATGGTTGGTGACCTTGCTCTCGTTGAAGAGTGTCTGTGTTTTTGTCAAAAACAACATTGCGGGGCATAAGGTGCATGTAGTGATAAGTCAACAATTTCAAACAGCTGATGCGGTTGAATCCCTATGGCTTGAGGTCAGGATCAGCTATGTCAAATTTAATAGCATATGTTTACGGACCAAAGCAAAAAACAACTGTGGAACAAAATCTAAGGCTAATACAGACTGTTGAAGGGGCCATGATGTTGAAAGTGACTGTCTTTATCGTGGGAGATTTCAACTAACCAGAAATTATCTGGGATAGACTGGAGATTCATCCACATAACCAATGTAGCTATGACTTCTTGGAAAGCTACAAGAATCATAGAGGATACCAGCATATCAATTTTCTAACCAGAATACGAAATGAGCAAATATCACTTTTAGACCTACTTGTAACAAACGAGAAAAAGCTTATCTATGATATACAACAGCATGCACCATTGGGGAAAAGTGACCACATAGTTTTCACAGCCAAAACTCAGCTTCATGTAATCGCCCAACCAACTCACAAGGTTTATAAAAGGCAGTTTTGGAAAGTGGACTATGAAGCTGTCAATAACACACTTCAACAACAACTACATCAATCAGCAAACACTATTACTATAGAAGACGTTTATGAAGCAATAACTACAACAATTGAAACACATATACCCATCAAACCTCAAAAAGTTAACACCCAAAAATCGTGGCTGACCAGGGAAGTCTTTAAGGAGATCCAGAAGAAACGAGATCTTTGGCATAAATATAAGAATATTAAAACTGAAGAAAACTATCACAAATATCAACATAAAGTATGCATAGTGTCAGCTTGAAGAACTTATGAACACAATTTATTAACTAATAATAAACAGTTCTATTCATACATAAATCGTACCCTCAACTCCAGACATATCAGTTTCAGCATAATTGATAAAACCACCCAACAACCATACGAGTCAAGTTTGGAAGTTGGAGAATGCTTCGCAGAGCAGTTCGAGAGTGTCTTCACAAGACTGGGCCCAAACACGGCTATGTCTAGGCTCCCTTTAGAGACCTACTCCAGATTGGAAATTAGCAATATTATATTTACACCAGAAAAAGTGGAGGATGCAATTAAATCACTCAAACCTAACTCTAGTCCAGGGCCTGATGAAAGCCCACCAGTATTTCTAAAAAAACTGTGTTAAAACTATAAAAGAGCCACTATCTAACCTGCTTAAAAATATTATTAGTACAGGAGAGTTTCCCGCAGTGTGGAAGAAAGCCATAGTTACTCCAATTTATAAAGATGGAAACGAACAACATGCTGAAAATTACAGACCAATCAGCCTTACAAATGTCCTGGATAAAATAACAAAGGAACTTACAGAATTTTTCCTGGCGACGAATGTTATTCCCGAAAAACAACATGGCTTTCTTCCAAGGAAGTCAACATTCACAAACCTTTTAAGTAGACTCATCGAATGGACATTAGCGGATGATAATCAAGAACCAACTGATGTCATCTACCTCGACTTTGAAAAAGCTTTTGATAAAATACCGACAAAGTTCTTAATCTACAAACTAAACCATTATGGAGTCAGGGGTAATCTCCTACAGCTGATTGGAGAGGGCTTTCTTGCAGGTAGAATGTTCCAGGTGCCTGTGGGTTCTACACTCTCACAAGATCACCAGGTATGCAGTGGTGTCCCTCAGGGATCCGTCCTGGGGCCACTGCTGTTCATCGTATATTTAAGCGATCTTTATCACGGGCTTAAAGCAAAGAATGCTTCATTTGCAGATGACGGAAACGTTTATGCGAATCCACTTCTTCAGTATGCTGACTTGCAGGCTTATTTAAACAAACTCAAAGAATGGACACTGGAATGGAAAATGCCCCTGAACGACACTAAATGCAGTGTCTTGCATATTGGTAAAAACAATCCAAAGCTTAACTATTACTTTGAGCCAACAAAAATAATATCAGTATCAAAACAAAGAGATCTGGGAATCACCATCACTTCTGACTTAAAATGGGAAACTCACATAGCACAAATGTGCAAAAAAGCTAACACAATGATCTACCTAATTCAAAAATCCTTTAAAGACCTGTCTAAAGAAATGATACTGAAACTGCTCAAATCATATGTAAGACTTGAGTATGCCCAGTCTGTCTGGAATCCATATTATGTAAAGGACATTGAACAGATTGAAAGGGTGCAGAGACGTATGACCAAATTACCACAAGAACTTAAAGACTTGCCTTATGTGGAACGTCTAGCACAGCTGAACCTTACAACGTTAAACGAAAGAAGAACTAGGGGCGATCTTGTGGAAACATTTAAGATATTGAATAATCACTATGCATGTAACCTGAGGGAAATCTACCACTTTAATCATAATCATAATTTAAGAGGGCATAACCAAAAACTTTCCAAAGAAAAATGTAATAAGCTACTTCGAAGAAATTTCCTGACTAACAGAGTGGTCTACCATTGGAATGGTCTGAGAAACAACACTGTCAGCTCCACCTCCAGAAATTAACTTAAAAACCGTTTGGACCAAGAAATGAACAAAGAACATATGACGTTTGTGCATTACTCTGTATAGACTACGAACCTTACTAAAATAAGATCAATAAGTGATAGGAAAATTTTTGAGTGTTTTGAACTGGGCTGTGATATTGTTTTGAAAGTTTGTAACTAATTTATGATATGTGAGACTGTTAAGGAAAATGAACTGTGATAGTAACATGAATAATCTGTGAAAGCAATTCGAAAAGACTTAGCAGTCTCATCGGATTCATCCGCCTACTGCTGATTACCATAATAATAATAATAATAATATTTATTTTGTTTTATAATACCTACTTTTATTAACTTTCCGAACAATTTTTTTGGCTTTTTCAATTTTTTACGCATTTTTTTCGGCCGGGTGGTTCGCTTGTCAGATTTCCAACCCAAAACTCTGTTGCAGAGATATCAGTAATAAACGTTTTTTTTTCCAAAATCCACCCTTAAATTAGAGCTCCAATGGTCAAAAGTAGCCCCTAATGAGGCGCCCCTACCATAAAAATTTCAACCCTGTGGCTCTTCCCGTTCTTCCGAAATTAATTATTTTAGATCTGTGTTCTTTCCCCTCTCCTTGCCAAACGGCGGGAGGGGGTACTGGATCCAGTTTCCGTCCAGGATCCTCATTTTACCCTGGCTACATGTCCTAAAAATTTCAGTCCTCTAGCTATACTGGAACATGCTTAATTAAAGTGGTGTTTCACTTTGGTTTCCGTTTCTGATTTTTTTTTACTTACTACCCTCGTTAAACAAGTTTCACTTCAAAAATCACTAAGATTTAGAATACCGTAGCCATGTCGTAATAACTACTTTATAGTACCATTTGAGTAGCAACGAAGAAATGATCACCTTGTCTCCGTTTCGGCAAGTTTTTGTTGCAATAACGAAAAAGTACCCATTGCCACTTTAAAGGTACCAAAACTCTAAAGTAAATTAATTCGAAATTTTATAAAGCCATTATTTATTCGGTATCGTAATCCTTCCATAAGGTCTAAAATTGAAAATAACACAACCATGGTGTAATATTTACCTTATAGTTCCATTCGAGTAGCTCCGAAGGAATGGTCACCTTGTTTCAGTTTCGGCAGGAATTATTCATCAAGTTTTTGCTGCAACAAAGCAAAAGTACCCATGGCCACTTTAAAGTTGCCAAAACCGTAAAGTAATTTAATTCAAGATTTTATCAAGCCATTATTTATTCGGTATCGTAATGCTTCCATAAGGTCTAAAATTGAAAATAACGCAACCATGGTGTAATATTTACCTTATAGTTCCATTCGAGTAGCTCCAAAGGAATGATCACCTTGTTTCCGTTTCGGCAGGAATTATTCATCAAGTTTTTGCTGCAACAAAGCAAAGGTACGCATGGCCACTTTAAAGTTGCCAAAACTCTAAAGTAAGTTAAT
>JAEQML010072519.1:0-15468 GCA_016904865.1 Pissodes strobi
TTACTATTTATGCATCACATAATTTTACCAAAGTTTCAACTAAATATTGTCGCGAGTAATCGTGATGACAGTTCTATTAACTTTTTCTTAATGTCTCCACCGGTCTGTCATCATACGTTTGAATCGCGATGCCACGCCTTATTCAGCGTGCAGGGGTATAACTCTGATGGTAGTACGGGATTCTTTACGTAAGGTGAGAAGCGAAGATAAAGAAAGCACTTAAAAACAATAAAGTATATTAGGTAAACTTAATGAGAAAAGATTAACAATGTGTATTGGTCAAAGACCCAACGATAGAGTTTTTAACAGCGTTTACTGGTCAGAAACTTAATGAGACTAGCCTATACCCAATTATTAAGGCGCGCATGCTTTCTCGACTTGAGGTATGTTTTATGAATTGTTATAGGTCTTTTTGGTCACTGCTTTGTAAATATAGTTTATCTTATGTTGTGTTGCGTTTTATTTAATGTTAAGGTATCTAAGAGCACTTGGACACTACACTTTGAACTACTTGACAGACTACTTAGAAACTTCACTCGAAGAACTTTGACAGACTCGACTTTTCTACTGTGGTTAATGAAACCCCTAGTCTTAGCAGTCGATGTGGCTAACCAAGAACTAGGTTTGGGGTAGGAAAAGGATTATAACTTTGGCAATCATGTGACTAACCAAAGAGCGGATTGAACCAAAAGCAGTCATGTGACTAACCCTGGAGCTGGTTTGGGTGAGACCAAAAGTCTGACGAACTGAAGGTTTGCCAGTGTATTTATATTAGAGAAATTGCTGATCATTGCATGCTTAAGGTTCATAATCGCTCCCGTTGACTGCTCGCGTTGTTTATAGTTTGCTTTTAATGTTTATTAAATAATTCCCAAGTTCAAGTTCAAACTTGGGACAGGGTGATAATTAGTTAATAGCTTTATGAATTATTATATTTGACAATATCTCTAAAACATTTTAGATTTTTAGGATTTTTCTTTCGTTCTTTCTTCACCGGGTCACACATTTGTTTACAATTATATTAATAGTATACCCAAATGTAAGCTTCTGTTGGAAAAAAGTGTATTTTAGTTTGGTGAAAATTGACCATCTATGCATCACATAATTTTACCAAAGTTTCAACCAAATATCTCTAAAACGTTTTAGATTTTTAGGATTTTTTTTTACACCCTGTATTTCAAAAACTAAGCGTTTGTGAACCAATGTTTATTGGAACTTTTTCTAGTATTTTTGGATGGCCAATCTCTCGCCAAACGTTGGTTGGTGCATGTTTTTGTTGTCCAGGGACATGCAATAATATGCTTTTTATTTTTTCATTCGAAAACGAGGTAAGATATGAAAACAAGTCAAGAGACGAAAAAAAAATATTTTTAGTAGCTTAATCATAAAAAAATATAAAAATTACAAAAAAATCAGTGGCGTAAATTTTTTTCGACAAAAATATTCGACAAGGTGCCTTCGGGGACGCCACTGGACTTGATAATTTTAATCTAGTTAAATAAAAATTAACCCCTTATCACTGTAAATAACGCAAATTTCAACAAAATCGAACAAAGAATATTTAAGATATTTTAAAATAGGCGATTTTTTTTTAAATGTTCAACACCCTGTATCTTGAAAACTAAGCATTTCCGGACCTACGTTTATATCAACTTTTTTTCTTATTTTTGGATGATGAATCTCCGGCCGAGCGTTGGCGCATGTTTTTTGAAACACCCTGTATTTTGTTTTTGTTGCGAAACCTATGTCAAAACTAAATCCATATTTCAACTTGGGGATTTTCTACAAGTTGGTGACGCTATTTGAGTAAATATCCTTCCACTCACCTACTTAACTCTCAACTTCTTCTAATCTGATGTGAACATAGTTAAACAAAATTGAGAGATAAAGAACGTGGTAAAAGATTAAATATTTCGTAGAGTTTATTTTGGTCGGCTGGGAAATATTAGAAACTTGGAAGCACTTCGTAAAGAACATGAACCCAAAAAGTAACACATACCAAGTACCACTTTAATAAATTTGCAGATTATAATATAATAAATGGAATTCCAGCCATTCCAAGAACATAAATTGAATTTAAAAAGTAATATCTGTGATGCAAGGCCATTTAGTTGTGTATTAGGTTCACATTTAAATCCTTTCTCGCAATATATTTTCTGGATCGTGAAGGGAGCTCGAACGAATTTTCCATGATTCCTCCGGCTAAATCACTTTAAACGAGTTAATTTTGTTTACTGTCTCGCTTTCCACACATTCTACAGGTCTCCTTGAAAAAGGCCTTTGTCTCGTGGCCTCCAAATCCTTAATATTAACAAACTCGTAACTAATATCTTCATAAGTGATACTGGCAGATGGGGAAAATTTCTATTTTATGTTCATAGTATTTGGTCGATATAATATCTTTACTGCCTCTATTAGCCCATACTAATATTATTAAATATAATGATCAGAAATCAAAATTGCTTGAATTTTAGATGCATTAAAGGTTAAGGTTTTGTTTTATGTCTATATATTAAATGCATTTGAGAGCTAGTTGCATGAATGTGCCAGCTTTCTCTTTGTCAAATATCAGCGCTACATGTTCTTTGTTATAATATAACACAGCCGTTGCCTTAGCACTTCCTAGAATATGAATTATAACCATTATTTTCTGGAGTACTATCATATTTCTTGCTTCCCTGCAAAGGAAAATTTACATTGTTCATTTTTGTTATCTCTTAACAAAATAGGTGAGCTATTAGCTTTAAAAGATAATTGATGATATCATTAAAAGCATGCTTTCAATTACGCCAAGATTTTCATTATATGGCTAACTAACTTCCAGTATTTGCCGGTGCAACTATGAATGTTAAACATTAAGCTACACCTGTAATAAATGTAATAAGTACTATTATTGTACTGCAAATGTAATTAGTACTTATTATTGCAAAAGATTTAAGAATGTTAACTATATTTTGATAAGTAACGTCAAATAGTACAATATATTGCAATGTTCGTTTCAGAAGATTCATTCGAAAATTTAAGATTTAGTGATCGAACAATAGCGCACTATGCAAAAAAAACACAAGACTAAATTATCGCAATTAAAAAAAACAATCAATCAGCAATTCTTTGAAATAGAACAATAAAATGTACCAAGTAATGACTTTATTATAAAAATATATTTACATCTAGGGATAAGTTAGGCACCACACGTTGGCATTATTTCGCATAATTCAGCCATTTTTTAGGTTTAAATTTGTTTTTGTATATTTTGCTTTTGTTTCTTCCTTTTAAAATATCACCGAAATTTACTTCGATATGAAGCAAATTAAATGAAACAAAATTAAACACAAAATTTGAACTTGTGCACTGTCGACATATTCAGCAAGAAATACTGAGCTAGAGTAACTACTCAAATACATATTTACCCCGCAAAGTATATGCATTTACCTTATAAGCTATTTCTTAGTGACTGGTTCATTGTTCGTTAGGATTAGTTTTGATTAGTTTGGGTTAGCATTAGATAGTTTTGGTTAGGCAATCCAAGCGCGCTTATTTCTTTTAGTTTAGGTTAGTTTATATTACTTATATTTTTTTTGGCAGTTTGCACACACTAAAGGGAGATCCTACTGCTCTCGACGAGTGTAGTGCGAAGATGTTGATTGGCACGGTTCTTGAATAGCTATTCGCTATGTGCGTTACACGACGCGACATCTGGTGGTACAAAACGTGACGAATTTCTTAGATACGCAACACGTCAAGTACATCGGAAACGATTGAAAATTGAAGAAAAATTGTTGACTTTAGTGCAATATATTTAGTTCTGCAAATTATACGTTGTGATATGAGAATATTTATCGATTCGACTGAAAAAAGGCCAGTTCGATATTGAATTTTGTGTGTATTCAGCATAATAGTAAAACTGTGTAGGTTATGAAAGCGTAAACATGAGAATACATAATAATAATAATGGCATTGTGAAATTGATACGATTAAAAATTCGATTCATGAAGTTTTACTGAAATTATTTTAGAATGAATGAAGACGATTTAGAATAATTTATTTTTTCAGTCTGGAAATTGATAGACAAACTGAAATTAAGTTATTAAATATATTTTTCGAGATTATTAGTGCTATCCATTGCACTAATCATAAGAACCGGCTTCGAAAATATATCACACAGGCTATGATACTTACCCTTGTTGGTTCTAGTGTCATATGAGCACCGTCGATTTTGAACCATTATTGGGTTCTATGGAAAGATTACATCAAATGGGATACATTAACGTGAAAAAATTTGCGGATGAAGCACATTTTCTCAAATTAAATTGAAAACTAAAATTTAACATAAATTTTTTCCTAATAAACACAATTCCAGTACACTTTGTCCTAAGGTATGATCGCAGAAGGTTAATAATAACATAATATAAAACTTCTTTTCATACAAATGGCAAATAAAACTGTTTTTTTTGCAATTTAAAACCATAATATAATATTTATGAGATAAACGTCAACATGACTATTTCTTAAAACATTATTATATAGGTTGGCTTAGCACGGCTCAGCTGGCTGTTGTACGGGTAGATTTGGTCAAGTGTAATTTCTATTTGGTTCTAAAATATAACAGTCTCGTGCTGAATATGTTTCAAAAGTACTGTGGGTCGAAAACTTCTTGTAAATAATGAATCTTAATTACTTTAAAATAACAATAATTTGAAAATATGATTTACTAGAATTAGATGTTACGCTAGAAGGGGGTCACTTTTAATAATAAGTCATATAAATTAATTCATTTAGTTTATTGAAATAGATACAAATTTAAAAGTTAATTTGGAGTAGTTTAAGAGAGTATCACGAGTAGTGCGTTTGTTTTGTTACTTTGAGTTAATTTAGATTTTGTGATGGGCGGGGTTGGTCACGCGTAGAGCGCTCGCCTCAATGCGCTTCTTTGGCAAATTAAAGTTTCGATTATTTTTGCTTAATCTGGAATACGTTAATTAGGGTTAGTTTTGGTTAGTTTAGGTTAGTATGGGTTAGTTTGGGTTGGTTTTGCTTAGTTTATGATAGGGAAGAGAAAAGGGCATAGCGTTAATTAGGGTTAGTGTGGGTTAGTTTTGGTTAGTCTGGGTTAGCTGGCGTTAGTTTTGGTTAGTTCGGGTTAGTTTTGGTTAGTATGGGTTAGTTTTGGTTAGTCTGGGTTGGTTTTGCTTACATTGGAATAGGGAATAGACAAGCGCGCGTAGCGCGTTTGTCTCTTTACTTTGGTTATTTAGGGATAGTTTGGGTTAGTTTTGGTTAGTTTGAGTTAGCTTTGGTTAGTATAGGTTGATTTTGGTCAGTCTGGATTGGATTTGCTTGTTTTGGGCGAAGAGAAAAGCGCGCGTAGCGCACTTGTCTTTTTACTTTGGTTAATTAGGGTTAGTCTGGGTTAGTTTTGGTTAGTATGGGTTTCTCAGCTGACTGGAAAAAGATCTTTACAATTCAAAAAAAAGAAGCCAAGTCATTCTTGTAGAACCCTTTTTAAGCAACTAAATATGCCCACTTTAGCGGGTATTTATAAATATCAGTGCCTAATTTATACAAAAACTCATATATCTGAACTTATTTCAGTAAATACCAGACATGACTATGACACCAGATTTGGTGATCAACTGTTGATACCTCAACATAGGTTAAATTTAACTGATAAAAGCTTTTTAAATAACTCATTTATTTTCTACAACTGTCTACCAACAGAAGTAAAAATTCTACCTCTTTTAATCTTTAAAAGAAGAATTAAACAAACGATTTTGGAGATCTGTCCATACACGATGGATGAATTTTTAAATGCATAAATGAATGTTTTTAATTTTATATTGTATTTTATTGTGCATCTATGTATTGTTTTAACTGTAAATGTTATTGTAATTTTTATTTTACTAGAATTTGACGATGCTAAACATTTTTTGAATATGTAATTGAGCAAATAAAGAATTTTGAATTGAATTGAATTGAATTTTGGTCAGTCTGGGTTAGCTTGGGTTAGTTTGGGTTAGTTTTTGTTGGTTTGGGTTAGTTTTGGTTAGTATGGGTTAGTTTTGGTTAGGCTCGGTGGGTTTTGCTTAGATTTGAATAGCGAAGAGGCAAGCGCGCGTAATTTGCGCGTTTGGGTAATTATGGTTAGCCTGGGTTAGTTTTGATTAGTCTTGGTTAGTTTGTATTAGTCTGTGTTGGGTCTGGTTAGTTTGGGTTAGTGCCGGCTAGTTTGGGTTAGTGTTGGTTATTTTGGGTTAGCTGTGGTTTATTTATTGACAAGCGTACGTAGCGCGCTTGTCTTTTAAAATTGTTTTATTTTATGACAAATGTACTTGATCTAGGGCATTTACTGGGATATGACCAAATTGAGTCGACAGTGTACCGTAAGTAAACTTTTATTACTCATATATACATGTATGGCCACAAACAATATAGCTACGCAAATATTGCTTGGTGTACTATGGGTTACTTTTGGTCAATCTGGGTTAGTTTGGGTTAGTTTACGTTAGTCTCAGTCTAATCAAAGCGCGACGTACGATACAAAGTCCTGGGGTTGTTGGTATCCAATTAAAAGAGTTTAATATTTTTGGCTGCTATGTTTCTCCGAACATAGGAATAAATGACTACAGTACTTTCATAGATGACGCTACAGATATTATCAGAACCTACGGGGGAGAATGCTTAGTCTTAGGAGACTTTAACGCAAAAACGCGGAATGGGGCTCTCCCACTTCGGATACACGTGGACAGATACTACTGGAGGCAGCGGCAGGATTAGGTCTAGTTGTACAAAATACTGGAGGAAAACCAACATTCGTCAGGCGTAACCAAAAATCCTGGATCGATATAACGCTCGCCACGGAACAGCTGGCAAAACAAATAAGAGAATGGAAAATCTTAGACAATGAACCCATGACGCCTCACAGGCACATAATCTTTGAAATTGGAGACGAGGCTAAACCGGTACAACAGATCAGAAACAAAATAAGCCTTAGCGCTCGGCTTCCCGAAATTGTAGCGGAGCAGACTGAGCAGATCCAGAATATACCTCAAAATCCAAGGGAACTACAGGACATGACAAAACAAATATATAACAGTGCGAAGGAGGTGTCGTACAGACTCGGCACACAGAGTGCCCCGTACTGGTGGAACAACGAGATTAGGGAGATAAGGGATGGATGCATAGCAGCTAGAAGAATGTACTACAGATACCTTAAAAGGAATACAACGGAAGAAGAACGAGAATCTGCCTACGAAGAGTACAAGGCAAAGAAAAGAGAACTAAAAAAAGCAATAAAGATCGAGAAAAGAAAGCAATGGAGAACGCTGTGCGACGAGCTCGAAAACAACGTATGGGGCCAGGGGTATAGAATCGCTGCTAAAGCTTTGAAAATAGATATACCATTTACACTCACTGATGACAAAAAGGAAGAAGTTATATGCATTCTGTTTCCCGAAAGAAACGAGACCCTGATAAATAGAAGGCCACCGGAACCGCCTACGCCGGCAACAACGCAAGATATACAGGAGGCATGCCTCAAACTGAAGTCAGGAAAGGCCCCAGGGCCCGATGGCATTCCATTCAGGTAATCACAGCAATACCTCCCATGGATCTAATAATAAACGAGCGACTGCAGATAGAATCAATGGAAAACCCACAAATCCAGCAAACACGTGAGAATGCAAGAGAGATTACTCTAGAAAAATGGCAGCAAACCTGGAATGAAATTGAAGACAAAGCACAATGGACAAAACGACTAATACCGAACATAAGGACCTGGGTAAAATGCCAGCATAGAACCACAGAGTATTTCATGACTCAGGCGCTTTCTGGACATGGCTCTTTCAGAACATATACCAAAAGACTGAACAAAACAAATGATAATTGCACATATTGCGGAGATACGGACACACCAGGACACACCCTCTTTGCTTGCCCGAGATGGCAACTACATAGGACAGCAGTAACAGTAAACATAGGGATAGAGTTAAATGCCGATAACATTATCGAGACGATGACAAGTTCAAAGAGAAATTGGCAGGCCACTTATAAAATGATCAGAACTATCATGGAACACAAAGAATGAGACGAAAGAATGATGCAACAGGAATAAGAGACAAAGCTCTGGAATGATGTTATACCTGTCAAGGGTGGTTCCATCCTAGCGCTAGTCGGGGAAGGGAGTTTAGTCGGTAGCCTGACCCTCAGAAAAGGGCAGGAGTCCGACACACACTTGGACACAAAGAACGAACGAGAAGTCCAAACAGGCGATAAACGCTTCTCCTAATCCCAATAAAAAAAAAAGTTTACGTTAGTCTGGACTAGTTTTAGTAAGTTCGGGTTACTTTGCATTAGTCTGAATTATTTTTGGTTAGTTTGGGTTAGTTAACAGACAAATGGGAGCTTATTTGGTTAGTTTGAGGCATATAAGGAACAAGCGCGCACCGCGCGCTTGTTTAGTTACTTTTACAAGTTGTTATTCTACTTTATGAAACATGCTCCTGGACTTGGCAATTTGCGTACTTAAAAATCAAGAAGGGTAGCCAAGTCTGACAACATTGCAATTGAATTGTCATCATTAACGTCATATTGGGAGAGTTTTCGCATTTAAATCACTAAACAGCCTCATTTCTGAAATTTCTTTTTCAATTTTTGGCGTCAAAAGTGCTTCATCCGCAATTTTTTTTTTGCATTAAAGTGTTCCATTTGATGAAATCTTTCCATTGAAACCAAAAAAAAACCATCAGACTCCGATAGACTGCCTCACTCGCTGATTTCGCCTCTGCCCAACGGAAAAGATTTTGCAGTTAATATCTGCTCACGAAGGACAACAGGCTTAATTTGAAATTGGATAAGTATCCCAGAATTTCAACGTATTTGTTAGCTCCTGCAGAAATTTTAAACCACAGCTCTCTTCGGCAAGTTTTTGTACATATATATGGAGATATAAGGAAGAATCCTATACATAATTTATGGAATCATGTGCTCGAATCAGATAAATTTTTGGATCTCACAAATGAAACTAATTTTTACACTCTAAAGGAAGAATCAAAAATAAAGGACGAATATTTGAAGTATGTCGGTCTCGACTCGGTAAAAGGAAGCAACGAAAAGTGTCTAAGAATGGAGAATAGTTCCATGACACCGATAGTGGGTGTGAAATTAAATATTTTAAATTTAAATCAGATCTGGCTGATCGAAAACTGTTTTGTTTAAAAAGAACTTTGAGTATTCAGGACTATGTGGGCCAGCGAGTATTACAAATTGCTCCTATTTTAAGAAATATTTGTCTTATGGAGTATAGCGTGTCAGTGAAGCATGCTCAAGAATTTGGAGCTTGATAAGTTAGGTTATGTAGCAACGTAATTTGAACTAAAGGACGTCCAAAATGATTTGATAGGGGCGTCCTTATTAAAAATTATTTGTAAAAATTTACAGAGTCATGACCGCACATCTTGCCTTTCGTCTGTAAGAGTATTAAACACATTAAGCCAAAATGAGGAAAATGAAGATGTGCTTATTCGATCATTGGAATCTACTGTATATAGTTTGGGTCTTTAGTAGATATAGTTTGTTCGTTTCTTACTATCCATGATGTGATTTTGTTAATTTGGAATGTCTGTACCCTTTGTCTTCTCTAGGAGAAAGATCGTATAATTTTTTTCGCTAATAATCATGGCGTTATTGATACTCTGGTATCGCTTGCGAAGGTGTAGGGTAAAAGCTATGGACCAAACGCTTGCATTGGAATGAAACTAGTTGAAACAATGCTGTCTGGTAACCAGTTGCAAGCGCAAGCATGGTATAGATAATACTCCAAGTGCAATTACGTCAATGGCAAGTTTACCTCCAGCACCTAGTATTACACCAATTAAAGTTATTCCCAGCGTTTCCAGCCCTCCAGTCAGAACCATGCCTTTGACTTCACAAAGAATATTTGCAACATCTTTGTCACCGGTTGTTAGAACAGAAATTAATGTCGCCGCTACACCTACAAAACCAATGACGCCTGCAGCGTCCACTGTCACTACTACTACCCCGAAAGTGGCGGCTCCTCCAGTTACGCAATCCTTTACTCCACAACAACTTATTCAACAACAGCATGCTCACCAACAAGCTATTCAAGAAAATGAACAATTTGCTTTGGCTTGGTTGAGAGCGACCTACGAACCTTCTGCTTCAGGAAATAAGGTGGAACATCAAGAGTTGTGTATATTGCACTGCAAAGGTTCTTGTTCAAAAATTGACCCTCGTGGAGTTATCTTACCTTTGCATTTTCACCGATATTTGAGATTAATTAGTATTTGGTGGAACAGTGGGCCACAATCCAATGAAACCAGCAAACCTCAACGATCCGCAGTACTATGTGAACACAGTTCGCGAAAGTATTGTGCCCCGAGCCACGCGCGCTTTTTAACACATAATGGCATTCTCTGGGTTAGCATTGGTTAGTTTCGGTTAGTTGGGGTTAGTTTTACCTAGCCGCTAACATTTTACCATAACAAATTAAGCATACACGACCCATGTTAAAGTTGCTTATCGCATCTTGCTGTATGGCCCACTTTGCTCAATCTCGTCCGCTTAAAATGTTAGCAAGTTCAATATTATGTTATAGCATTAAATTAATGTTAAAATGAGAAGGTAATTTTTTTTGGTTCATAGCATTATTCCTGTACAAAATTAGTTTAATATGCATAATAGTCATTTATCTAACAAGTTCGGTCAAGTTATCGAGGGTGGAAAAGGTACTTTCCGCATGTGTTAGGTACAACGTTTCTCCTACGAGTGATAGTCTTGAATGCTTCTTCCTTAAAAGAATAGAATTCCGAATTTAAAAGTCAGTTTAAAGCCTGACAATCTGCAAGAGCTTTTTACTGTTTTATTGTATTTGCTAACCATTTTCATTTTTAGTTTTTTGCTTTTCTTGAAAACGGTATACGAATAGAAACCGAATCGACGAAATTAGGTACACATTTCATTATGGTCACTAAACTTGCACTTGTGCAGTTTACATCCTTGAGCCGGGGCCGAAGTGGCTCTATAACAATTCAAACAAAATTCAATCATTTGTGGAGCCAAAGGCAATCAATTCCAGGGTAAGAATGAATCCTCCACAACAATATAGAACATATTTACATCAAACTGTTTGTTGATATTAGGAAATTAATATCCACTAAACTATGATTAGTTTATTCCCTTGGCAGCTAGAATATAGAAGTCTTATAAAATATCTTCAAAAATACTAAATTAAAGGTGATTTTATTGAAGAAAATAAGTAGAAATATAGACGCAATATGCAAGGAGAGAATTAAGCTCGAGTCTACCTATATCAGGGCCACAAGTTAAAAAGTCAGGTTTAAATAATTAAAAGTTAATATTCTGCCATGGGCTTTACAGCCAGATACAGTAGTGTAAAGTAAAGAAAGTTTGCAATATTTTAGAGGACAGCCTCTTACCGAAAAAACACTAGATAAGGTTATAGAACTAAACCTCAGTATCTCTTGAAGCGATATTTTAGAAATTTACTTCTTGGTAGATTGTCTTTAGTATTCTCACTAAGAAAATTAAAGATAAATGCACGATAGAGCAAGAACTAGGTTTTAGAATCTAGTAGTGCCGACACGTTAATAAATCAAATTGATCCTACCAGGAATCGACAATATACTTCGTCCTCGGTATTATAGAAGCCACCAGACTGGACTTCAGTACATATTGGAAGAACTAGGTGAACATATGAGCCAGGAAGTTCAGTTTTCACCAAAAACTCTCTGTCTGGTCCAATAGTTAGGATATATGGCTAGGCTCCTGTTCAAGGAAGGAATTCCCAAGAACAAATGGGCATCGGTCCCTCAGAAAGATTCTTTTAAAATAAAAGGATTATCACACCGCTTTGCACACGACGTTTCACAACAGCATAGCCGGTACTCTAACAAAAGATACGCGTTACTACGCTTTGTAATTTTAACAAAAAATGCTATCTGGCAATCATCAACCAGCAGTTGAAAAATTAATTGCTACCTACGCACCTTCTCGGAGCTAAGTCCAAACGAGAAGAGAGCGTCAATTTTAACTTCTTTCGATATATCCTATTTTTATGCGCGTCGTCGGAAGGCGCTCCCCGTCAAACGGGTCTGAGTACTGAATCCACTAGTAGTAGTAGGGTTGCGATAATCGATACCACAATTTAACGGATACACAGAGAAAATCGCGATGTAATATTCAGATACAATTACAACGTTACACACTAGAACTATCTTGGTGCAAGTTATAAGGGTAATCTTGCGAAATAATTTCCGAATTCTTGTTCAAACTTATCTAGAAGAACTACTTTCTTGTGATCATGAATCCTCAACTGAACAGAGGCCAGTATTGTGAGTTACTACCCATCCTATACACTTTTCATATTTACATACACTTTTGTCGCATTCTCTTCATCTAAGATCTATAAACTATCAAAAGCAATTCCCTCAGCTTAAGTACAAATAAACATTGAATTATGGGTTACTGAGTTAAACAGTTTCACACGATTACTATTGCCAAAAAGGAAAAATAAAAGTAATTACTTTTCTTTTACGATTTTATTCGGAAATCAAGGTTAATATGTTAGGCACGGGAACACCATTTCCTAACAATTTATGTTTCTCGTCAGTACAGTCTGCAGGGTTAAAAATATTGAAACCCACAATGCCTTTACAGCCATTGATTCATTAGAACGTGGACGGCGTTCGAAAATAAACACGAAAAAGGCATATATTCTTGTCGGCTATACCTTCGAATAAATGTTTGACAGTTTAGAGGCATTTAGGAATGGGCGATATTCTCCTCATTTATTAAATACTAGTAAATGCAATATAAAAGAGCTT
The DNA here is from genome assembly GCA_016904865.1 of Pissodes strobi. NCBI lineage: Eukaryota > Metazoa > Arthropoda > Insecta > Coleoptera > Curculionidae > Pissodes > Pissodes strobi. Next base: position 12,861 of record JAEQML010072519.1, read on the forward strand.
GCTCTAAAATAAATCCAATTTGAAATAGCAGATATTTATTATATTTTAAATTTATTAAGTATTAAGAACTATTGGGTTAGATAAATAGAATATGTGCTTTCAAATCCGCCCAATTTAGAAACCAATTCCTAATTTGTTTTTAGACATATGTCCGGAATATACAAATACATCTTATTATTCACAATTCATGCAAATAGTATAAAAATATATATAATTACTCTTATATGTAGTCCTGGTGTCCATGTCACCTAAATATACTAGAAGGGCGAAAACTCCAACCTACATTAATTAACATAGATATTTCAAAAATATATGAGAGTTTTTAAGTGCAAAATCTCATCCGCTCTGGGAAATATTTGCATAAAGTTTTAGACAATTACACATTTAGATGGAAATTACAACATTTTCTACTACAGTTTAAAATTATAATATTCCTGGAAATTTTCTGTGGGTTTAAATGCGTTTTAAATTAGCATAGATAGTCAATTTCATTGTAATTTATTTTCTATGACGACTCAAGTTTAGAAGTAAATTTTAGATGCAGTAGTTCACTGGATTTATAAATAATACGTTCCGTTGCCTGCAAATTAGCATATGTAATCGATAAACATATTTATATTTCAATAGTTTATCTTATACATTATATAATTCTGGACGCAGGAAGATATATAGATATTTAATTTTCTGATTACATTTTGGGGCATATTTTTAAAGGCTTACTACTTACTGGAGAATATATAGTAATGAATATTAAAGATAACATAGTTACATAATATTACTAGCGTATACTATTACTAGGTTATCTTTAATAATCATTAGTAGAAAATAAGCATTCGTATTCCATACAAGTAATGAAGCCCTATCTGGGGCCCTTCACTGCGACCCTTAGTGTATTCTGGCTCACAGCTATGGTTTCCACCAGTCCATAAGCTCCATCCTTTTCCTGCAATTGATTGGCTTTCTGGAGTGGACAGGTTTCCAATAAATAAGTGTCATTTGAGAATTTTCAAACACTGTTGGTCTGGTTATTTCCATTGCTGAACAGGTGAATAAAATATGTTCCATTGTTTCTTCGTCCTCCAAGCACAAGCGGTATTCCATGTCTACGGCAAGCTCTATCTTGTTCATGTGGCTTCTTAGCCGAAAATGACTAGCATCTACAGACTGTATCTACTGTCGGCGAACCGAAAGTAGTTCTCTGGTTCTTACTCCTGATGACAATTTCACTGCCATCTTTGCGTGTGATAGGCTCGGTAACTCTCTACATATGTCTACAAATTGTTATTGTGTTCACCTGGAGAGGGCTCCTTTAGCTGTGTTGTAAGCTATTCCCAGTATTGGTTTTTGGTCCTATGAATACCGTTGAGGACGCCTGCTTTGCAAGAGCAACAGCTCTCTCGTTTCCTTCATATCCTGCGTGTTCGGGTATCCAGATGAGTGTAAGTTTATTTTCTCTACCTAGTTTAATGAGTAGAAATGCCAGACAAACTTGTCTTTGCAAGGTGGATCATTTGAGTCTCGCGGATCACTATAAACTGTTAGGGTACCGAGCTATTGCTCCATCTGTATTATCGGTTTAATGACCGCAATCAATATCCAGTGATTTGTTTGGGATCTATGCCCAATCCAGATGCGCATTCTAGATAAGTGTTTTATCTAGGATAACTCCCAGACACTTCACTGTATTTCTGTATTTGCAAATTCTTTTTTAAGTGAAGGTGGTCTCAGGTTCTCCAGCCTTTTCTTCTTTGTGAATTGTATTATGTTTCATGTTGGTTCACAGAAAGCTCTTCGCTTTCACACCAGTTAGCATATCTTGAAAATTCTCCGAGACGATTCTTTACGAGTTGCTTCTTATAAGTATTACTAGATCATCCGTGTATGCCTGCATCTCCACATTCCACAGCGAGAGGACTATTCCTCAGGAGGGACCACAGAAGGGGCGACAGAGCTCTGGTTGTTGTGGCTACTCTGGAATTTAACTTCCGATCCAGTTTCTTATGTGTGGTTCAACCCCTATTTCAGCTAATGCTAATATAAGGAATTTGGTAATGCATTACTGAATGCTACTTCAGTATCTAAGAACATAACCGCAGCAATACTCTTATCGTCTAACGCTTGTGTCATGTAAGCGACAATGCTGTTTTGTGCTAATTCTGTAGATTTGCCGGTCTGATACGCATATTGGTGAGCATTTAGTGAGTGCGCTCACGAAGTGCACTCGTTCTAATTTGCACGTCCAATATCTTTTCCATGCATTTCCACAGAAAAAAAAGTCAAACTTATTGGTCTCTATGAATTTGGTGTTGATTCCCTACATCATATCTTAGGCATGCACACCACATTGATTTTAGTCTAGTTGCTTGGTATATAATTACACGCTAGGCTGGCTTTAAAAACTATAATTAACAACGGTGATAATACCTCCAAAACATTTTGCAACAATGCTGAAAATATCCTGTTCTCGTCACGTATAATGTAATAACATTTATTGGGTTCATTAACAAAGATATTAGACACTTAAACCTATCATACATAAACTAAATTAGCACAATACATGACCGGCGGGACGCCTGCATTTTACAAGATGCTTTTGCGGCCTCGCAAC
>JAEQML010072522.1:0-15466 GCA_016904865.1 Pissodes strobi
GGGATAGAACAGCTAGAAGCGTACGCACCTGTGTGCTGTACGGCAACAAGACTGAGCGGTTTGAGAGACCCAAAAGTCTGATTAAGCCGGCGTATTTATATGTTACAAAATGCTGATGATTGCATCATTAAGGATTAAAGTCGCTCCCGTCGACCGCTCAAATTGTTTATAATTAACAGTGAATGTTTATATAACATTTTTCAAGTTCAAGTTCAAACTTGCGACAGGGTGATATTTAATTAATGATTTTAATTAGTTCACACATTCCCCCTCCCTGATAACGTTGGTCCCCAACGTTTTAACCTGACTTATTGGCTTTAAAAGAGAGAAAACCGACCTCAATTCGAGAAGACATACTGTATTGCACCTAATTTTTTATAATTTAATATATATATTTCGTCAGTGGACTTGTTCTGGCTTAGATCCACCCATTTCCATTTCATGTAGTAAGTTCTTGTATGGTTTGCCTCGCTCTATGTGCTAGTTATAGGTACATGTAACAAAAGAAAAATAGTTTTACAAATGTTATAATCTTATCCTATGTTTTCTTATTTGTGACGTTTTTTGTTGTCTTATTAACAAAATTATAATTTTATAAACCCGGCTGTTTACTAGAGATGTATTATTTCAAAATTTATTTGCTTTTATGGCCCATAACGTTTTACGTCTTAATATTCATTGTGTTAATAAAGCAACTACGTGACAAACGTATTATATAAATACGGTTCTGTTTTTAACTTAGTTATATGATAAAAACTCTCTCGATTTGATTTCTTTAAGCTTATTGATCTATTCTACCTTATATCTAGTGCAAACCTATCCGTTTTTTAGAACATCTTTTTATACTGGCTTATAATGCCATTTTTTAAAACTAGGTTTTTATGTCTATGGACAATAAGATGCCTTTCATATGATATCTCCTCTATTAAGATGCGTCCATCCCAACAGAGGTGACATTAATTCATTGTCTTTATATCAGTTAGTTTTGGGAATAGTTGGTTAAATGGGGCTTATATATAAAGATAATGAATTTTACCCTGGGCATTAAAAATCAACTTATTGCGGCTCTGTCTTAACATAAATTACCTATCCTATATTAACAATATTACGGTATGTTAAACTTATTTCTTTTTAGAATAAATTGCAAATGCCGGTCCTGTCTATATTCTATTTAGCCATTGTTCTTTACTTCTTATTTTTAAATCCATTATTTACAAATTTATCAAAACTATACAGTATATAGACTTTCCCGTCTATGTATAAAATATTTGCTAACATCATTATAATAGTTTATTGACTCAGTTATATTTCTTGACCTATCCGAAACTAGCTGATATTGGTATATCAAATGACACAATTTATTTTACTTGCTGACTTAATTCAACATGCCAGTTTTGGAAATTATGCAACATATCATATTTATGACTATGAATCTTATTATTTTCTCAGTTATTGACTTGCAATGCGATCTTGCGTCACTTTATACTAATGATATTCAAATTACATTTACAGTAAACATTATGTAAATTAGCTTTAATAAATGAAAATTATACGTTACGCTTTTTAGCGACTGTTTTAGCGTTGTTTGTAGATTCCTGCGCTGTCGGACGTTCGTTTTAAGTAGTTTGCTTTTGTGTTGCGGACTGCTTGTTTACGCAAAGCCTGGTAGATGGTTCTTGTAGCGGTCTTCTTTTGCAATGCTGTCTGCCGTAGTTCGTAGTCTCGTAGTCGGTTCTCGGTTCTTTGTTCCTTGAAAGGCGTAGTAAAATGGCGTCGACTTGATTTGGTTCTTCGTGTGTTGGCATTGGATGGGCTAAAGAATACAATCAAATATAAGTCTCGTGAATATGATTTTTGGCAATATTAGATACTTGGCAAGATTTGATCTAAGGTTTGTTATTATTGAATTCTTTTTTAAATTATCTAATTCGTTGTCTACTGCTGCAGGTATTTCATTCATATATATTATAATTTCTTATACTTTTTTATCTTCTAGGAATCCCTAGTCGAAGAATGGGGATACTTCTGCTAGTGATTGTTCGAATGGCTTAGTCCTGTATGGACTCGATTGGTGCTTTCCAATGGCTCCTGACTGGTCCTGGATTGTGATCCATGCGGCATGTTCTCAAGGTAAGGTTATATATACATTATTTACAATTTCTTACTGCTTTTCTATACACTTCTTGGTATCGCTTACATATACATTTTCCCATATATTTATTTTATTCTATGTTTCTTGTATTTACTTTCCATATCTTAAGTTTTTCTTTCTCAAGGCTTAATTTAAATGTATATAGGCACGCTATGTATATCTATGCTAGCTTTATGTAAATTGTGTAGGACAGAGAAACATTATATTATTATTTATACAGTGTGGCCCAAATTGGGTATACATGTATGGGTATCTTGGAAACTATAAGAGATAGAAAATCGGTTAAATGGGGAAAGTTTTAGGTCATTCAATTCCCAATTCAGTGCCATTTTGATAACGATTTGATCTTTTTTCGTTTTTGAGATATTTTGAAAAAATCAAAGAGTTGTATTTTCGAAAAAGCGCTGTATTTTTTTTATTTAAAGATATTTTTAAAATCTGTAAAAACATTGTTAGGACAACTTTTTATGCTCGATGCACCCATGTATTCAGTTTTTAGTTCTGACGTTTCGGTTATGAGAAACCAGCATCAACTTCTTTTTTTCTTATGGCGGCCATTTTGTTTTTTTGCACATTTAAAAAGAACGTTTTTTTCCCTTTCTTGTGATGTATAACACTTCATAAAAATATTTTATTTTTATGTCAGAAAACGACAAATTTAATTTTTAGCTGGGTTGGCCATGACTGCGGAGGCCATTTGCGGTACAAAACAAATATTGCTAGTGTTTCAATAGTTATTTTACTGAAAAATATACGAAACATTGATCAAACAAACATCGAATTTAACTTTTCATTTTTAGTACTTTTTGTTTTTATTAATATTTGTTAAAAGGTAAGTTTAATAATAGCTGCCCTGCCAAACATCATTAAAAAAATATCCATATGTTAGGAATGTTATATTAAATGCAATAGGAATACAAGTGAAGCACCGCCAGTTATTTGGAACTCAATCCTGACCGTCAACACTGAAGACTCAAGCCTTAAGACAAGTCTGTTATGAACCTATGAAATTATAGAAGCCTTGGGAAGCCATGTGACCAGAGGACAAAATAATATTGAAACAATATTGAGTTGGCTTTAGCAACAGTTGCTACGGAGGGCGGTTGCCGTACAAAACAATATTTGCTATTCATTTCCAAACTATCATTCTAAATGTAGGTATCGGTTTCTGTTCGTAACTGCTTACTTTACAACTTACTACTATTAACAAACCCAAACTAACTAATCTAACCACGCAAAACCGGCTAGACCCCACCACCTCGTCCCGCTCGAGGACCCAGCCACCGCCGATGCATACGCATACACAGTTGTTCACGGTATTTGACGGTACAACGTACAAAGTTTACAGAATATGCAGGTATCTGCCGCACGCTTGTGATCTCAATGCATTAAAGTTTCGACAGTGAGTGAGGCTCCTTATATTTGTTCTGTAAACTTTGCCCAAGGATTACACCGAGGGGTGTAATATCCGGGGACCTAGCTGGCCAATTTACAGGATCCCGGTTTGATATAACATTATTTAAGTGTAAATGAATGGTCCTATAAGTTGATTATCTAAAAACAAATTATACTATTTGAATTTGTAAATATTTTGCGGACTGTGTTGACTTACCGTAGACACCACACCAGACATTAAAGCCAAATCTTACTTGTGGCCTACGTTCTGCCACTTGGTGAGGATTATCAGTGGCCCAAAAATGGATATTCACCATAATGAATGCTCCGCAGTTGCTGAAAAACGTTTCGTCGGTCCAAATAATCTTCATACTGAAATTGGGGTTTTCATGACATTGGTTTACAAACCAGTTTGAAAATCATAATCGCCTTGGGTCTGTTTCCTTTAAAACTTGAACAATAGTAGGTTTATAAGGACGATATTTGTTTTCTTTAAGGACTGTTTGGATAGTAGTTCTTGGTATAAGTATTTCCCTCGCAGGTACTCTCGTCGTCGTCGTCGGGTTCGCATTAAAATATCCTTAATGTCATCGTCACGAGCTTGATTGTCCTTCTGATATTTCTTTGGTGTTGGTACTTCAAAGCTTCCCTAATTTTTTAAGTTCAGGTCAAGCGTTGCGAATAGTCTTGGCTGTTGCCTCTCAGGATACAGGTCCAAATAGTCGGCAGTGGCAAGATTTGTATTTCTATTATATTTAATATAACCTTCTAATATGTCATATTTTTCTTCACTGGCATATCGCGTGGCGATTTTTAGAAATCAAAATTTATGAAAATTTAAACAAAAACTACCAAATAGAGTTTTGACTGAATAATGTCACTTTTCAGTAAAATGACTTAAATGCCGCTGAATCACCATAGCAACACTATCATTTATTACGGCAAATGGCCTCCGCAGTCATGGCCAACTCAGTTAAAAACTAACTTTGTCGTTTTTTGACATAAAAATAAAATATTTTTATAAAGTGTTATACATCATAAGAAAGGAAAAAATATGTTCTTTCTAAATGTGTTAAAAAACAAAATGACCGCCATAAGAAAAAACGAAGTTGATGATGGTTTCTCAGAACCGAAACGTCAGAACTAAAAACTGATTACATGGGTGCATCGAGCGTAAAAAGTTGTCCTAACAATGTTTTTACAGATTTTAAAAATATTTTTAAATAAAAAAAGTACAGCGCTTTTTCGAAAATACAACTTTTTGATTTTTTCAAAATATCTCAAAAACAAAAAGAGAGAAAATTGTTATCAAAATGGCGTTGAATTGGGAATTGAATGGCCTACAACTTTCGTCATTTAACCATTTTTCTATCTCATATAGTTTAGAAGATACCCATACATGTATACCCAATTTGGGCCACACTGTATATCGACCTATGCTCTCACACATTTTATAAACATCTTTTGCTTATATATTTCTCCATTATTTCACTTTATTAGCTTTACATTAACACCTTTTGCTTATATATTTCCTCACTTTGTACGCTTCTTCTTTTCTCAAAAACATCTTCTTCTATATTTCTTCTCACTTTACATAAACAACTTATGTATGCTTCTTCTATATTTTTCATGCTTTACATAAACATTTCTTGCCTATGTAACATTTCACCTGGGTACTTTGCCCTTGAGCCTCTTTGGTACCAAAATATTTGCTTGGCTTCCTTCAACGTCAGCATAGCTACTTCAGTCCCTATATGCTCAACTTTTCCATGCCTAAATTTTTTGCTGTGACGTTATCTTTTAGACCATCCGTCGTTGCATTTTTATTTAGACTGGAGAACACTTTATTTTATAATACTTCCTCGTATACACATATATTCCTCCTGTATATACTTTCAATACACAATTTTAATGGCAACTCACATTTACTTGTGCTTTACTGTATATATCTTCACATTTGCCTCACCTATTTAACTTGCATACATAGTTTACTAATTTACTCGCTAATATTCTAGCTTCATTTTTCTTCATAAATCCTATGTTCTATACTATGTTTACTTTTCTATGTAGTTCATTAACTTCCTAAGTGTGTTTATCTATATACTTGTCTTATTTACACTCGGGCTTATATTTTGCTATGTTTCACTATATATTTTCTATGTTTCACTATATATCTTTCTTATTTATATTTTAACCTCCTAAGTGCCTTGTATATATCATTTTCTATGAGCACTTGGGTTTTATATTGACACTATTTACATTTTGGAACTTCGGGTCTCTCCTAGTTTTTGTTTTTATTTTCTTAGTTGCTTAAATTCTTCTTTTACTTGAGTACTTGTTCCATATAATTATATTTTTCGTCTCTTCGTCCTCTTCACTTGTTTCTCCTGCTTGTTCCATGGTTTCCTTTAGTTTCTCCTATACAAATCTGTTGTATTGCTCCATTTTGATGTCTGTTCCATATAATTAACTATATTTGTGTTTTCGGTACTGACTAGCACCTTTGCCAAAAATAAAGCAGCTCCCACAACGTAGTTACCTTCTTTCTTTCTTTGTTCCAGGTATGAACAAGGACCCCTAGAAGGCGCTTGTGATGTCGACCGCCCGTATTTCGGCGAGCGTCCGTGGATGCAGCACGTGTCCGTACTCTGTCTTTGGTGTCGCAGACCGCCTGTAGATGGCAGCACTTGGCCCTACCTCGGCGCGTAATTCGAACCAATATGTGCTTAGATTTTATGCAATAGCTAAACTGACCTAGCCTGCGTTTATTAAATGTTTAATTATTTAATGATTTACTTGATTTTGATGTTTAATTTAAGTTATTACTGTTGTTGTGACGTAGATTCATTAAGATGGCGGCACTAGGCCCAATTAACACTAAATTGCTTGGCGTCACTGTCACGACGCTCAAATTAAATCACTTTGCAAGCAAGGGTGGCTTATTTTAAAGTTTATTTGGCATAGTGACGTCACTATCTTAATAAAGTTTATGTGAACGGGTTGTCTTTTATTTAGGTATTTGTTCTGATATTTATAAGGTAAGTCTTTTAAGGTTATCACAAATTGCTAAGGCACTTTCACTACTTTTTAAAACTCCCCAAAAACTATCCCTTTACTAGAAGTTCTGATACTTCATAAATTCGACTCTCTCTATACTTTTAGTAGCCCCCGAATGCCGTATACCTATGCATACGTTCACCCAGGTTAGGTAAGGACCTGACAACCCTATACCTGTGCATAAGTGATCTCAGTTATGGGGGTTGTGGGATAGAACAGCTAGAAGTAGACGTATCTGTGTACTGCCCAGCAACTAAATTGAGCGGTTTGAGAGACCCGAAAGTCTGATTAACTTGGCGTTTGCCTGCGTATTTATATGTTACAAAAATGCTGATGGCTGCATCATTAAGGATTAAAGTCGCTCCCGTCGACCGCTCAAGTTGTTTATAATTAACAGTGAATGTTTATATAACATTTTTCAAGTTCAAGTTCAAACTTACGACAGGGTGATATTTAATTAATGATTTTAATTAGTTCACAATATAAACAATTAATTCTGAATCATTTATCAGCATAAAGGTGGCAATTAACTTTAACCACTTTAATTAGCGAACGATATCAAAATAGGTTGGTGGGGTTGTATTCATAGGGTGTGAATTGAAACATGTATTTTAGGTATTACGTAATTTAATAATGCAGGATTTAATTTGCATTAAGTAAATATGATCAATGTATAAAATGTTTTCTAACTACTTTCATGCATTCATCCGTTCGCACATAAAACTAAATACTGTACATCAGGTTAACTATGAGTAAATATCTAACAAAACTTCTTGATTATTTAATTTAACATGAACTCTTTCGTTACTGAATTTAATCAAACTATCTTTATTTCAAACTAACTGCTTCTCCTTTTACACTAAATACTTTGCTTTCTGCAATTATCTCAACATAACTTCACCAGGGATATAAGACTTTGAACATTTGGTTCGAATTTCGAGTACAGGAACAGATTTGTCTAACTACAATTATACAACCGCCATTTTACGTTCTATCTTCAACAGGAGAGACTAGAGACGCTATAGTGTTTCTGTTTTGAGAAAATGCGTAAAAACGCCCAAAATAGATCCTTATCCAAGTGTAATGAACGCCGATTTACCCTATTCCTTTTACTTACTGTGAATTCGGCCATTTCTTCACCTCCTGTTCATTACTATAACCGGGTTCGCAGTACCAGTGTGTTGACACCCTATTTTAGTTGTAAAATAATTTATCTATACACTTGGGCAACCACCCATATTCCGCTAACTAGTTGAAAACCACTTTATGCCTCTTACTAGTACTAAATTCTATTCTCAGGTATATTAAATGGGACCATTTTAATAGTGGCTAAATTTATTCGCTTATTTTTTAATATGACCTCGGCGCCAGACAATCAGTCCTTGCACATTAAAAGAAAATTACACTGGTATTATTATTTAGACTCTATGAATTTTTTCCACTGTATCAACTTCCCTATAATAATATATTTTACTATCCAGTTGGAATCTGGAAATGGTGAGAGGGTGGCCCTGAGAGGCCGCGGCACTTAGGCCCCATTGGACCCCCTGTGCGTCCTCTCCAGGTCAACCAATCCATCTAGGCCATCGTCCAGCCTAGTGTTGTAAAAAAGGCGGCGATGTTGCCCGAGGAGGCTGTTCTAAGAAAAGCCATGGTTGGCCATCGTTCTCCCAAAATGGATTCCCTTAGTTCCGAAACAGCGTCGCAATCGCAGAGCAGATGCTCTACTGTTTCGTCCTCCTGTTCACAGCCTCTGCATATAGGTGTCTCGCATAATCTCATTGTGTGGAGATGTTTCCTTAGCTGGCAGTGTCCAGTCAGAATCCCCACGATGAGTCGTAGGGTCTTCCTGGACATATCCAGGTATGCTTTTGCTGCAGACTCATTAGGGTAGCTTAAAAACTCCCTGGCCAGTCGACAGTTAGGTGTTTCGTCCCATCTTGCCCTAAAGTCTTCATGGGTGATCTTTTTTATCATATGTATCGTCGTCGCGACAGGTAGGTTTGAAGGGCCGGCTCCGATAATGTGTGAACCGGCTGCCTTTCTAGCCAATTTGTCCGCTGATTTGTTACCTTCGCACTGTGCATGTCCTTTAACCCAGCACACAGAAATTCTGTTTTTGCGGGCAGCATCCTCCAGTGAATTGTGGCATTTTAGTACTGACATGGCTGTAAGTTTACAACTTCTCAAGGCCACTAGTGCTTGTCTACTATCCGTGTAGATTTTAATAGTCTTGTTCTCAGTATTCCTGCGAACAATCTCTTTTGCGGCTATGGATATTGCCGCAAGTTCAGACTGAACTATGCTTGCGTGTCCCTCCATAGGCCATTTAAGTTCAATTCGCAAGCTTCGGGAGTAAATTCCACAGCCTGCTCCTTCCTTGGTTTTTGAGCCATCCACGAAAATGTTAACCGCATCTTCGGTTATAGGCTCAAATGGTTTTATTTGTACATCATATAGTTTGTCGAAGACAAACTTGGGAGGTATGCTATCTGCACTTACCTGCAGTAGTGGCAGTCTTACGACTGCCCCTTCCCACAGGTGGCGTCTAGTCTCTCCACATTCTATGCTAGGTTGCACACCAACGACTTTGAGCCTTAGCAATGCAGTCAGAGCCACCTCCCTCAGATAAATATCTAGGGGTGGCAGGCACAACATTACTTCCATGGCTCTGGTTGGGGTTGTTCTCATAGCTCCCGTTACAGTTAGGCAGGCAGTTCTCTGTACCTGACTGAGCTTAAGCATTGCCGTTTTTTGTTGACTCTTGGGCCATCAAACTACGGCTCCATAGGCAATCATAGGTCTTATGATGGCAGTACAGATCCACATTACGACCGTGGGTTTCATCCCCCAGGTTTTACCCACGGTCCGGCGGCACTGTTCATAAGAGATGTATGCCTTCTTTGGTCTTCGTTCTAAGTGAAGATTCCAGGTTAGTTTAGCATCGAAGATGACCCCAAGGTATTTTACCTCAGATGCAAAATTTAGTTGTGTGTTTAGGAGGGTCGGAGGTCGCAGTGGCTCCATCCTCCTTTTTCTGGTAAAGAGTACCATATCCGTCTTCCTGGGGTTTACAGACAGGGAGTGCTCCCTGCACCACTTTTCGACTAAGCGAAGGGCACTCTGCATCCGATTGCACAGAACTCCTTCAAACTTTCCGTTGAGCAGTATCGTAAGATCGTCTGCATATGCATTGGTGTAGAATCCATCTGAGTTGAGGCGATGCAAGAGGCTGTCGAGAACAAGGTTCCATAGCAGTGGCGACAGAACGCCTCCCTGCGGGCAGCCTCTGGCAACGATGCCTCTCACTACAGTATCTTCCACCTTTATTTGCACGCGTCTCTTCGAGAGCATGTTAAAAATCCAGCCACTGACAGCAGGAGGGACGCCCCTGTTTGTTAAGGCAGCATTGATTTTTCCAAAGGTGGTTTTATCAAACGCACCTTCAATATCAATAAATACACCTAAGGTGGACTCAATATTGTCCAGCGATCTCTCTATCCGGCTCACTGCTGAATGCAAGGCCGTGTTGGTCGATCTTCCCGTAGTGTACGCATGTTGGTTGGGATGCAGCGGTCGGTTGACCAGTACGCAGTCCCTCAAATATCGCTCACACAGCCTCTCCAGAGTTTTTAGCACAAAGGATGTTAGGCTGACTGGTCGATAGGCTTTGGGGACAGTGTAATCCATCCTTCCTGCTTTTGGTATGAACACCAATCTTACTTCTCTCCATGCCTTCGGGATGTAGTGCAGCGCTAGGCATGCCCAGAACACCTTTACCAAGTGCGGCAGTAGCTCGTCCAAGCCCCACTGTAGTAGAGCTGGACGGATGCCGTCAGTACCTGGCGATTTGAAGGGTGAGAAACTTAGTACTGCCCATCGTATTTTGTCTTCACTAACTATTTGGTTGGCACTACAGATCAGTAGGTTGAAGGTTTGTCTCGTCTGGCCAGTTCCTGTCGTCTGTTACCGACGAACCAGGGAAATGGGTCTGCATAAGCAGTTCAATACTCTCTTGTAGGTTAGCGGTCTTAGTGCCGTCCTCCCTTGTTAGTAGACCTAGATCGCGATCTTTGTCTTTTGCGAGGACCTTGTAGAGCCGTGCAGTCTGCGAGTAATCTTCGTTCTCCTCAGAGTAGACCCTCCAGACCTCCCTCTGTTTTTTCCTTACTAGTTTTTTAAACTCCCGCAGATTGGTGCTGTATTGCTCCCAGTCGGCTTGAGTTCTAGTTCTTTTTGCTCTGTTGAAAGATTTTCTCGCTGTCCTCTTGAGTTCTCCCAGCTCTTTGTTCCACCATTTTGTGGCTTCCCCTGGCTGTTGTTGTGATGCCTCAAGAGGGCAAGATTTTTCAAAGGCTCTAGTTATGGCGGTCTGTAGGCCTAGCATGCGACTTTCCAGGCCGTCATTGTCTTTAGGCGTATTCCCCTCCACTTCCCGTAGGTTCTCCCGAAGCCGGACGAGGAACTGAGCTCGATCCGTCCTTCGAGGATCCCTAAAAAGCTTCCTGGGCGCCTTTATTGAGCTAAGTTCAAATGTTAACCAGTGATGATCTGACATGGTGACCTTGTCAGAAACATGCCAATTTATGACTAATTGAGATATGCCCGCCGAGGCAAGTGTTATATCAATTATGGTTTGACTCCTGGAGTTAATAAAGGTTGCTGCAGTACCTCTATTGAGAATGTTGAGGTTGCTACCTGTAATGTAATCATAAAGTGATTTACCTCTAGCATTGTTGTCTTCGTTGCTCCAGGTCACATGGTGTGCGTTAGCGTCACAGCCCAAAATAACCTGCCATTTCTGGTTCTGGCAGTGTGTTATCAGGTCCTCCATTTCCCTCGTGGGAGGCAGTGTAGTCGAGTCCTGGGAGAAGTACACTGCAGCTAAGACTACAAAGTTAGTTTTGCCGGTCAATACATATTCCATCTTCACGGCCGTTAGGTCAGAAGTGGACAAGTGATATAAAGGCTGGGCTTTAATGTTCTGAGGTACATATATTGCAGTCCTCGATCTTTCTGTTGTGGGTAGGCTAAAGATGCGCCCACTTAGTCTGGTTAGTCCAGTTACCCTGGATTTCACTACCCAGGGTTCCTGGATCAAGGCCAGTGCATTCTGCGTTTCGTCCAGGTGGCGACAGAGAACTGCCGTCACAGCCCGGCTATGATGCAGATTGCACTGGACTATGCTAACTGAACCCGCCATTGGGTTATTTTTAGGGTTGGTTCGGCTGATGAACCCTTCCTTTTGCCTTTTATATAAAATAATATAATGTGACATTTATTTAACTTTTTACTATCCAGTTAAAAAATTATGGAATAATTAAATAAATTCAGTCAGCAATATTCTTTTCCGCAGTGAATTAACTAAATAAAATACGAAGTATGGTAGCACTAATTATTTAATGGGATACTCATTTAATTATCGAATACATACAGGAATAAATGTTTCCCAATATACAGGCACTCTACGCCTCATTATTTAATTAAACTTACTATCTAACTTGAACACTGAATTGTTTTACTGAAATACTCATGAATTGCTTGCCAACAGACAACGATAAATGTTTTCAAATATGCAAGCAATCTACACATCATGATTTAAAACTAAACTTACTGTCTATCGCTTAATTTTAACTCGGAACCTGCCGTCGTAGCTGCCCTTGCTCGTGTTTGACCATCTTATCCCTCAACGAATGACGAGGATCCATCACGTTACTTTATTTTTCGAACCGACGACATGAATTTACTTATTTTATTTCCACGAGCCTTGAAACTGAAAGGCACTAATTTCAGTTTGGTCACAACTAAGACCATAGTACCGACTAGAAATTTAAGAATTTAATTTTTTAAACTTTTCTGACTAATTTTCGGCATAGCCGCCCGCTGCAACTGATATTTCTTAGAAAAATGTTGATTTGCCCATTACGATCGACTGCAACTGCTATTTGGAATAAGACTGATTTTTCTTCAATAATGTCACGCTTTTATAGCAGGTTTTTGACGCATTTTGTCCCCCAGAAAATCCAGAATCTCTGTACACCTACATCAAGAAAACACGTGACGTTACGCAACTTTGCCCTGATTCGGGCGAAAACACGGTTCGAGTTCTAATTGGTTTTATTTTCCATCTCTCCGAAGAATTCTGTATTTTTCCATACCTAGTTTTGGCTTTTTAGTTCCACGTGTGTTCAAAGTTCAAGAAATGTTCAATCCTTATAAGGTAATATTCTTTTTCTTTCAATTTAATTTGCTGGAGGGGAAAATAGAACCGTCCTGACCAATGAGGTTCTTTTTAGAGCAAGGCTTGGGGAACCAGCGTAAAAATTTGTTTGACCCTAGTTGATCTCTTTTCTAGTTCCTTTTGTGCCGCGTACTCCTCTAGTCGAATACAAAAGTATACGTCACCGCATTTTCAAATCGGATCCCGAATCTTGTGAAGTTAAATAACATGCCGTTTATTGAAAGTTACTTTAATGGTAAGTGGCTTTATTAATATTTATTTTTAGTTTGTATTGAACGAGTTTAAGTGTTTTTGGCTTACGTTTCCCTTAGGTCAAATAATTAATCCCTTTTTTATTTTCGCGATTCCGGCCTTACTGTTTGAAAGTTAAACTTCAATTTGTTTATAATTTTTGTTAATTAAAATAAACTTATTATTTTATTTGAACGGTTTCTCCCTGGGTTTTGTTTTGGGACTTCATTTAATTTTTGAACGATTAAAATTAAATTAATTTTTTTTATTTATTTTTTGTTTTAAACAAATTGTTGAAACAATTCTTAAAATAAATCAGGTGTTGGCCATTGGTTCATTACACAAGCTAGGACAAGGAGAACAGAGTACAGCAGATATCTTGGCGTCAAACAGGGTTACAACTAGGCAGATGTTCTTGGCGCCAAACACAAGAAGAGCGATGACTGGACCGATGCTTCATGGTCGAGTGTTGGTAAGACACTAAAATAAAATCAATTTTTTCCTACCGGCACGAGCCGGGAAATTGTGCTGACGCGGATGCATTTAAAAGGAGAAAATATGTTTCTGTTCTTTACACAACATTGATGGAAACAAAGATATATTATATTGAGAACGATTAATAACGATGTCCTTGACTGAGTGACCACTTGCTTTCCAGCGATTGTTTCACATAATGGAATCTATTCTACCGACAATCCAGGTTCGGACTAAGGAGTAACTGAAATACAATGTTTATACAAATTGCTGTTTACCTGGGGTGAAATAAATATATTCGGAGTTTAGTGATGGTTCATTCATACTACGGACATACAGGGTGTTATCACCAAGCTATACGGTGAAAAACGATAGGTTAATACACATGTTGGAGTGTTTCCCCGACAGGCGGGATTCACAAGATTCGAACATTACTGCTCTACTTTTTACCTTTATCAGCAGTTTGATGTGTTTTCATATGAGATCAGAGAAATATTCGATTTATTTTATATGGACAGTTTGATTACAATAAAATTACTGGATTTGATTAATAGGCTCATGAATTATGGCAATTATGCTTTATAGCGACACTGGACATTTATCTTAGACTCTTTCGCGCTTGCGCCTTTGCTTTATTGATCTGCAGTTCTATGTGCTTTAACGTGTTTTCTTCAATACAATTTCTGATTTGTTTTATATGAGCATTTTAAACAATGAAAGCATTGAATTTGGTAAGCAGGCTTATGAATTTTGACATGACGCTGCAAATTATATTTGTAGAACGATTTATAGACTCTCTGGACATTTATGTCAATCTTGCGTCTTCTCCTTGTTGATCAGCAGTCCTATGTGCCTTCACGTGCTTTCTTAGAGATGTTTTCCAATGAGTTTTAAATGAACAATCTAAACAGTGAAACCACTCGATTTGATCAGCAGGCTTATGAATTTTGGCATGTCGCTGTAAATGACGTTTGTAGACCGTTTTATAGGGACACTCTGGACATTTATGCCAAACTCTTGCGTCTTCGCCTTGTTGATTAGCAGTTTCATGTGCCTTCACATGCTTTCTTAGAGATGTTTCACTTTGTGTTTTAAATAAACAGTCTAAACAGTGAAACCACTGGATTTGATCAGCAGGCTTATGAATTTTGGCATGACTCTGTAAATGACTTTTGTAGACCGTTTTATAGGGACACTCTGGACATTTATGACAAACTCTTTCATCATCGTCGTGTTGATTGACAGTTCTATGTGTTTTGACGTGGTTTCTTAAAGATGATTTCCGATTTGTTTTAAACGAACAATCTAAACAGCGAAACCACTCGATTTGATCAGCAGGTTTATGAATTATGGCATGGGCTTTTACACTACTTTTGTATATTGCTTTATAGGGACACTCTGAACATTTATGCCAAACTCTTACGTCTTCGCCTTGTTGATCAACAGGTTTATGAATTTTACTATGTGTTTTTAAATTACTTTTGTAGATCGATTTAAAGGGACACTCCAGACATATATTCCAGACACTTGCGTCTTCGCCGTGCTGATCAGCAGTTTTATGTATCTTCACGTGGTTTTTTAGAGATGTTTGCCGATCTGTTTTAAACGAACAATTTATACAGCAAAACCACTGGATTTGATCAGCAGACTTATGAATTATGGCATGGGCTTTTAAACTTCTTTTGTAGAGTGTTTTAAAGTCACACTTTGGGCATTTATGCAAATCATTGATGTCTTTATCTTGGTGACTAATCTGGTGCCTCTTCCTTGGGATTACAGACTTGATTGAACGCTGGTTGGGTTCACCTTTGCGATTCGCTTGGAAAGAACGTTCAAGACATGGATGAGCTGTAGGTTTATCGACAAGTTTGTAGTTTATTACCCTAAAAAAAAATTAAGAAACATTTAAAAACACA
>JAEQML010072523.1:0-15465 GCA_016904865.1 Pissodes strobi
CACTGCGTTGATTAAATCTAAAGGTCTCGCATACTCTATATAAAAAACATATTATTTAAAATAAAAAAGTCGATGTCTGAAAATGTTAGTATTATGAGGAAGAAAATTCAAAGCGGCAATAGTAACAAACCAAAATAATACACAAAAAAAAGAAACAGTGTGTGCCTAAGACCGCACGAGATAAGTAGAAAATTCAACAAAGCGATATTAAAAAGTAAATAAAATTAAAAAAAATAAATTTCTTGAAGGCGCCACACCAAAAGAACCATTTTCGGAAAAAATATGTATATCCGAAATTATTGAACCGAACTTCTTGAAAATTTGCACATATTTTGTACAACAGAAGAAAGACATATTTGAACACATTTTCTTTTATCCCCCAACCATGTTCTAGCCTTGTAACAACCATTACTTACATAAAGTCTCGACTCCATTACAAATTGTTATCTATTTTGTTAATATTTGCCTCATCTTCAACAAAAAGAGTAGCATAATTTAAATTAAAAACAACATAACGCCGCTGATAATTTTTTTTATCATATAATTAATTATACAGGGTTGTGATTTAATAACGGACAAATTGATTTAAAGGTCGTTTTTTTTTTCGGTTAAATCCTTGGACAAGGAAATTTTTCTTTTCATTTCTGATTTTTTGTTACCTTATACCAGTATATACAGGGTGCTGTGTAAGTGGTCCCCATGTCAATGTGCTTTTTTAAATTGAAAGGATAATTAAAAATCGAGATATTTCAACTTTGACGCCATGTAAAAAATTCAGAAATAATGAAAAGAGGCAAACAACTCAGGATTATGAAGAAAAAAATATATACTAACATTAAAATTGCTAAATGAACATACTTGTATATATTAATAAAAAAATAAACGCAATAGACAAAAACAGAATCAACATAATTGTAAATATATATTTTTTTATGGAAGTATAAACAAAAATAAATATTTAGTTAAATTTAAATAAATATGAAACATAGAAATAAACTCATACATATAACTAGACACCTCACTATAGTTTCTAAAAACGGCTGCAGATAGGTATAGGGAAGTATTAGGAAAACTTGCTCATAATTATATGCGGAATTTGAAAATTGAAAAATATGCAGGGTGTTCCAGCAATGTTGCCACCCGCTTAGAGTAGAATTGACAACACCGCATGATCAAAATTATTTTTAAACTGTAGATCATGGTCGTTTTTATGCCAATTTTTTAAAATTATCCGTTTTCCGCTTTTTATTAAAATCAAGTTATGAAAGGCGACAATCGTATTACCTGTGCTAAACTATTCCGAAGAACATACCAAAAAATTAATCGAAGTGGCCGAATTTTATAATACGACGCTTAAAAATGATAAACAACTTTTAATAAATTTTATTTCGAAAACTCGGCTTTCAAGCAACGCAAAACAAAGATTTAAAACTAAATGAAAAACTTTTGTATTCCATGCATAAATTTAATCCAAAAGGACGTCTAATCGGCGTAACAGAGCGCTTTCGGCTTTAGCCATCATCAGTGTTACTTGTCAGTTGGAACAAAAGAACATATCCACAAGAGGCACAAAACTACATCAAAACGACAACGGTCACATCAAAATTTAAAAAACACTTTACATTATAAGAAAGGTTTACATAATTGAAACATTTAACAAATTAAAGACAGACGTAGGAACCACGCTTTGATGGAATGGTTCCTGCGGTTGTCTTTAATTTGTTAAATGTTTCAATTATGCGGCCCTTATAATATAAAGTGTTTTTTAAATTTTGATGTGACCGTTGTCGTTTTGATGTAGTTTGTGCCTCTTGTGGATATGTTCTTTTGTTCCAACTGACAAGTAACACTGATGATGGCTAAGGCCGAAAGCGCTCTGTTACGCTGATTAGACGTCCTTTTGGATTAAATTTATGCATGGAATACAAAAGTTTTTCATTTAGTACATTTCGTACATGCACACAGCCTTCACTCTTCATTTAAAGATTTAAAACTACCTAGACTTCTCTTGAGGCCCTTCTTACGGATATAAAAACTTATCTTTTAACTAGAAAATCACCTACCGCTCTTCAAGCAAGATTATTCACTATAAAGCAAAACAATAAATCTATTGAGCAATTTGGTAAAGAACTGGAGGATCTTTTGCTTGATCTAACGATGGCGCAGGCAACCGACGACCCTGATATTTATAATATGTTAAGGCCTATTAATGAAAAATCAGCTATTAAAAGGTTCGCAAATGGTCTTGGGAACCAAATACTTGGTATCATCATCTCATCAAGAAATTTCGAATTTTTAAAAGATGTTATAAGAGAGGCACAAGATGACGAAAATTCATTTATAAACGATGGGAACCAAGTTTTTAATATAAATCATAGCAGTAGAGGAAACTTTAATCGAAATTTTTATAGGGGTTTTAATACAGCAATTTAATAATAACAACTTAAATAACAATAACTATGTTAATTTAAACAATAACAACCAGCGGTTTTCAAGGAATAGCAATTACGTTCGTAGTGCCAGGAATTTCCGCAGTCAGCGATTTCAAGGAAATCGAGGACGGTCATTCACGCTACGTGGGGCTAGGGGATATGCCCACAAGATAATATTAATTTTGCAGAACACGTTAAATGTAGGTGAATGTAGCGATACGCCTAGTAGCGAAACGTTGTTTCGTCCATAAAAATGAGAACAGCGAAAATATTTTTAACATACTCGGATAATTGCTTTAATTCAGTTTCTTTTTATATAAATAAGGAAAAAGTAGATTTTCTGGGGAACACAGGAGTATCCTTGTGTGCTCTTCAACGAAAATATTTAGACCCAACCATACCTCTATATAAGGAAAATTTAGAAATTAATAATATAGGCGGTAAATTAGTTTCTATAGGTTATAGTTTTTTAAATCTTTGTATAGGTAATATAAAGTGTTAATGTTATATATTTATTTATGGTAGGGATAACCATGTTTCGATAATTCCTCCAAGATGTGAGATTATTCAATACGTTAAAACAGGACTAACAGAGGATTGTGTGATTTTACCGAACGAAGGGCATACTGCTAAGTTTGCGGATATATTTCATATAGCGGGGGAATTGTATTGTCATTTACAAATATTTATACAGTCAATCCAAGTTAAACCAAATACGCAACCAGTATACGTGAGACCTTACAGTCGCAAACACAAAATGAGGAAATAAATAATCAAGTATCGCGAATGATAGAGGATGATATTATTGAAAGTGTTCAAAGCGAGTGGTCTTCTCCAGTGTTGCTAGTGCCCAAAAAGAGACGAGAGGCTAATTCACCCAGACCGTACCGACGTTGCCAAATTTCAGTCCGGTTTATTTTGGTATTTGGAGGGAAAGGCAAAATATACCTAACTTTAAATAATAATAATCTTTGACGAGGCAAGAGACTATCAGAGTAATAGTAAAAATATTCACTGTGCCGAAAACTATAATTTAAAATAGAAATAGAATGGAAACTTGTTCAATATTTTAACTAATAGTGGCGACTGGTTAGTGTCAGTAGTGTTTGCGACATGCGTGTAATGTGTACAGTATGCGAAAACCTCTTCTCTACACAATCGGCACATAATAGACATTTTAGAGAAGTTCTTCATTTGGAGCCGAATCCAATTACATATGGAAAAAAAGTATTTTGACTTATAGGTGCACTGAATAGCAGTGTGATAATGCATTTCCCACCACTAATTTTTCACTTGATGCTCGCTCCGGGGCTCAAGAAAAGGAAACTAACCAAGTGCTGACCCAAGACATACCCAAAATCAAGAAAAAAAACTGTTTAGAAACATAACCTTTAAAGAACGGAATTTGAACCCGGACCGCCGAATTGAGACCTAACCATCTAGACCCTTGGACCACGAGGGCTCTTGCGACAAACTGATTGCATCGCGAAGACATGGCGCGACCACTGAATTCGTTGGCGGGTTCTCTTTATTTTTCTCATTTGGATTTAACTCAAGGGTATTATCAGGTGGAATTGAACGAGCAAAGTAGGAAGTTTACAACTTTTACAACAAACCGCGGCCACGGACAAATGAAAAGACTGCCTATGGGGCTAAAAATTAGTCCTAGTGCTTTCTCGAGACAAATAATATAAACCTGATGGACGTGTTTAGTCGATTACGAAAAGTAAATTTGAAACTAAATCCTTAAAAATATGATTTTTTAAAAAAAGATATACTTTATTTAGGGCACATCATTAGCGAAAAAGGAATATCACCTGATCCGAATAAAATTCCCGCATTGAGAGAATACATCCAAAAGTTCTGACAAACTATTTGTAGCTTTTGCAAACTACTATCGAAAATTTTTACCAAAATTTGCGGAAATATCCGTACCCTTAAACAAGCTCTGTAGAAAGTATGCAAGGTTTGAGCGGACAGCTGAATGTAATGAAAGTTTTAATACCTTAAAAAATGCTCTTTCAAATTACCCAGTTTTAGACTATCCTGACTTCTCCGAGCAAAACGAGTTTATGCTTCAGACTGACGCTTCAAAGTTAGCAAACGGTGCAGTTTTATGAAATAAAAATAATAATCCGGTAGCATATACTAGCAGAAGTTTAAACAAAGCAGAAATTAATTATCCCATTATGCATAAAGACCTATTAGCATTTTTTTGGGCAGTAAGGCACTTTCGCTCTTATTTATATAATCGAAACTTTAAAATAAGAACGGACCATAAGCCACTGTTATATTTATTTAATTTAGCTGACCCTTCAAGCAGATTAACAAAATTTCGTTTGGAACTTAAAGAATATGATTTTTATATAGAACGAAGCGAAAATGAAGCTGCCGATGCTCTATCAAGAATTATTTTAACTTCGGGATATTTGAAAAGTCTAAGCAATACTATGTTGATTGTTATGACTACAAATCAGTACAAGAATAAAAAGAATCAGGTTTTGAACGAGATAAGAATAATCATACACATGTTAAGCCTGATCAAGCAAACATTGTAGAAATTCTCAAACCGCCAAAAAACGGTGTTGAATTAATTATAACAACTCAATCAAATATAATATCTATGCAAAAAGACGTGACAGAACACTTAGGAAATTTTTATTAGGTTCCATAACATTCGATTTTGTTTTATTGTCAGAATACCGGATCAACATTGGCGCGAGACGAAATGTTGAAGGATCTGATTGAAATAAGCAATAAAGCAAAAATAAATGAGTTATATATTTTAAAAGACAATACTAGTAAAGAATTTATTAAATGGATAGGTAATGAAATAAAAAATACGTTAAATTGGAGGGGCCCCCGTATGCTTGTAATAAAAGGAATTAAAAAAAGTAACAGATGCAGATGAAAGAAGAGTTATTTTATACGACTTTCATTTCCTTCCTACTAGTGGTCACGCAGGTACAAACAAAATGATAAACAATATTAAAAGGTATTATTTTTGGTCCGGGCTAGACAAAGACGTCAGGGACTTTGTTAAAAGATGCGATAAATGCCAAAAACAGAAATACTCTAATTATTATATCAGAGAACCCATGATAATCACTTCTACCGACAAAGTTTAATTTCAGAAGGTATACTTGGACCTTGAGGACCTTTGCCAACTGATATAGAGGGTTTTACATATATTCTGACACTCCAATGTGAACTTACTAAATTCGTTGAAGCATATCCTTTAAAAAATAAAGATTCTGTATCTGTGGCAAAATCTTTCGCAGAAAACTAACGGGATTCCGGAAGAAATTGCCACTGATAGAGGATTTGAACTCATAGCTTCCACCATGAAAGAAATCTGTGCGCTCTTAAAAATAAGGCAAATTAACTCTCCGGTAAACCACCACGAAAGTATTGGTACACTAGAGATTTCACACAAAGTATTAGGTGCGCACGTAAGAATTCAAACCGAAAATAAAATAAAAACTTGGAGTACATGGATTCCCTACAGGTGTTTTTCGTATAATACAACGGTCCACATCGAAACAACATATACCCCTTTTGAACTAGTTTTTGGTAGGGAATGTAAGATTCCAATAACTTGAGAACATTGTCGAACCTATTTATAATTCTGTTAAGTTACCCTCGGCTACAACGAGCTCAAGAGGACGCCAAAACCAACTTAATACATTCAAAATTAAAAAGAAAAGAGATATATAATATACGAGTCAACTCTGTCGAGTACAAAAAATGAGATACGATTTTAATTGAAAACGAGGACGGCAATAAACCAATGGATCCTTGATTTCTCGGGCCATACATGGTTGTCAGAGAATACACTCCAAATATAGTAATACTAAAGGAAGGAAAGAACATATAGTTCATAAAAATAGAACTAAATTATATTGTCAATAGGGATTTATATTAGAAAAGAATCATTATAAGTTATTATTACTTTATTTCAGATAAGGCGCCCCTTTCCTATCTATCTATCTATCTATGCCTTGTTTTATATACTTATTTAGCACCTTCTCGTTTCAACTTCTTAAATGTTGTGAATATAACTAATAATAGAGCCTTGAAAGAATTTTCATTGAAAGGAAATGCAAATTCTGTTAATGACCCGAGGGAGATGCAGCATGTTAGCAGACCCACGCAGTACTATAATATAATTAGTTATTAGTATTAGGCATAGCAATTAAGGTCACGATGAGGCAGCAGTTATAAGCGGCCAGGTGAATGTATGATTTAAATATATATCTTGGGATAGATTAAACGTAACCATCAAATAAGGTAGTCGTTTCATTGAGGTACGTAATCAGGGGGTGGCGAATCCAACGCCGCCCGATCAAACGCCCCCCGTTTGCAAAACGAAAATAAAATTATATGTTTCAAACTAAAACAGAGTTTCATCCACAATACCGAAACAGTATTTTTGCACTGGACGCGCGTTTCGCTACCCATGTTGGCATCATCAGGAGATGTCCTGATGATGGTAACATGATTAGCGAAACGCGCGCCGAGTGCAAATATTCTGTTTCGGTATTGTGGATAAAACTCTGTTTTAGTGCATTTTGCCGAAATTTCCAAACCCTAACATAGATATGTTTCAAAATAAAAAAAAGTATGTTATTTTAATTTAGGTATTTTTTCATAGGCCTCAAATATCAATATGCATCAAACTAAATATCTTTCGCACGCTAGGCGAGCACCCTACCTCTGCCCTTTGTCGAAAACGAGTATACGTAATACGTATACAAATCGGCATAATCCATATTTAATAGTTGATTATTATGAATTCATGTTTATAATTTGTTACAGACTGACAAGATGTACAGAATGATAATGTTTATAATTTGTTACAGACCGACAAGATGTACAGAATGATCCAAATAAGACTTTATATGCCTTGTTACTGTCTGTTTCTCTCTCTCGCTTGGCTAAAGTCGACTCCAGCCGGCTTCACGGATGAGAGGTTAAAGAGCCAAGCGTGGTGCGTAACGGCCCAATTTGATTCACATGTCTGAAAATTCCAAATATTCTAGAAATATTTGACATCTTGAAAATTGTTGGTATATATGAATTAAAGCTTTTTAGAGTGACGTCGGAGGTTATTCTACTCTCTTAGAAATATATGCAACATACATATTCTTTTTTAGGCTTTCGATAAAAAATAGCTCCAATATTAATATCTGCTAAATACTATTTATTCTACTGCCCTGTGTGAAAATCAATTTCACGTATCCATAATATTAGGTGAAGTATAATCATTTCACACACTTGTGCAATTCCATAAGATCCCGTACAATTTTATGCACAGGTTAAAATTAAATAGATGGCTGTGCTTGTCTTCTGCGTTGGGGTTTGGAACCTTCGGCAACATGCACTAAAACAGAGTTTTATCCACAATACTGAAACAGAATTTATGCACTCGACGCGCGTTTCGCTAACCATGTTAGCATCATCAGGAGATGATTAAAACAAAAATTAAAATCTACCTAACTCTCTTTTATACTACTGTTTGCTTAATCAAGCGGAACTAAAAAGAACCAATCCTGGAATCCCACTAATCACGCTTGATCAACCAATACAATGGACTATACGGAATAGGCCCTCTATCTCTATTTAAACTATTCTTACATTCTTGCAAAAAAATTACATCTTACAAAAAAAAAATATTTTCAATATAAAAATAACTATTACCAACAACTTGAAGGCACGGCAATGGGCAACTGTTTATCGCCGTTCTTAGCTAATCTTTTCATGCATAAATTTGAAAATGAAATCAGCCAGGAGTTCGAATATTTTCCAAGGGTATGGTACAGGTATGTGGATGACATTTTCGCGATTTTCGACACAAAAACCGCTAATATTGAATATTTTCTAACAAAACTAAACAACCGTTTCCCCACCATAAAATTTACTTATGAAGTCGAGAACAGTGGCCAGCTACCATTTTTGGATACTTTGGTGATTAGGAACGATAATAACACACTAGAGTTTGATATTTACAGGAAAAATACTGCCACTAACCGATATATTCCTAATGACTCCTTCCACTGCGACCAACATAAAATGGCCAGCTTTCATTTTTTAGTACACCGTTTGGTTAACTTTCCTCTTAGCAGAAAAAGATTTAATAATGAAAAGGAAACAATTAGGAATATAGCGAAAGTTAATGGCTTTAATACTAACTTAATAAATAAACTAATTAATAGGCATTTGTTTAGAAAGACCATTCGTGATTCCACTTCTTCCGTTAATCAGGATGAAAATAAAAAATATGCGTCGATACCGTATAATCCTCAGTATACTAGAGGACTTCAAAAGGTTTTTAAGGAAGTAGGTTTAAAATTAGTATACCAGACTCAGTTTAACATTAAGAAATTATTAGGTGGTCCAAAGGACAAAATTGAAATATTAGAAAGAAGTGGAATATATGAAATTGGATGTATGGATTGTAACCAAAAATATGTTGGGCAAACTAGAAGATCTATACAAACGAGATTTAAAGAACATATAGCTCATCTAAAATATGGT
This sequence comes from Pissodes strobi, assembly GCA_016904865.1. NCBI lineage: Eukaryota > Metazoa > Arthropoda > Insecta > Coleoptera > Curculionidae > Pissodes > Pissodes strobi. The sequence continues at coordinate 8,970 of JAEQML010072523.1, forward strand.
AGAACAGAAAAATCAAGTGTTGCCGAGCATGCTTTTGATAATAATCATAGAATAACAATGAAAAATTTAAAATTAACTCATAATATAACTGATAGGAGATTATTAGACGCATATGAAAGTATGGAAATTATTAAATGTAAGAATAGTTTAAATAGAGATAGAGGGCCTATTCCGTATAGTCCATTGTATTGGTTGATCAAGCGTGATTAGTGGGATTCCAGGATTGGTTCTTTTTAGTTCCGCTTGATTAAGCAAACAGTAGTATAAAAGAGAGTTAGGTACATTTTAATTTTAGTTTTAATCATCTCCTGATGATGCTAACATGGTTAGCGAAATGCGCGTCGAGTGCATACATTCTGTTTCGGTATTGTGGATAAAACTCTGTTTTAGTGTGCTTGTCTTGTTTTGTGTGAAATTTCGCCACAACTACTACATACTTCAAAGACGCTAAAAACTGTCGAGAGAGAACGTTTTATAAATATATTTCATACCGATTTCTAAAAAAGTTGAATCATAATAGAACAATAATTTTTATCCACCATACAAGCTTATCGGTCCCCACAGACTGCATATTGGCGAACTTGCCAAATCAAATTTAATTGATAATTCGCTTAAAACAATTTTAGTCATCAGCCATTTTGATTTGTGACATATACCAGTAAATAAAATATTCCTAATTTATTGTGCTAAACATGCAAAGATATCTCCTCACCTTAAGTACTGAAATGCAGGTATATTCTTCGCCCAATGAATAGACAAAATTAAAAGACGGGACCCACTTTCACAAATATAATGAATATGTAAGTAAGGGGGCACTGGACCAGGAATTTGTAAGTTGAAAGGTATATGTTGCTCTAGAAGTATAGGACCATCATAGTCATAACACTTTTCATCACTAGTAAGACTTGAAAGATCTGTTCCATTTAGACACTGTACTCTAGCCATTGTATCCAATGCTTTTGAAATAAGTTGCTTGTCCCTTGCTACGCTTAAAGCATCGGAGAGCTCAGTCCCTGTATTGATACTATCCATCGACGCTTCATCGTCCACGCTGGTTTGGGATGATGACAGATGAAAGGGTTCTACTGTACTATTATGAGCTGAAAATATCGTCACATTGTAATAAGGCATCAAATTATGGCCTGTTTATAGTGCCGCCAAAAATTGTGCATATCATGAAAACTTTCTTTATTAATTGGTTTTTATGATGCTTTTAGACATTGAACATTTGAAATTATAAAATCGACTGGACCTGGCATAAAAAAAAGTTACTTACTTGTATTTACGTTAACAATCTAAATGTGATGTGGGGATTGAAAATGTTTAATTTTATTGCTTCTAAAGTTATTTAGATTTATTTTTTAAATTCCTCAAAAATATTTAAATCTAAAAAGGCAAAAACCATATCTTATTATTCAAATGTATTTTTCGTACAATATAACTGAATATTTCAATGGGCATTAAGAGTGAATATTAAAAAAATTATTGGTAATACTCGAAGAAAATCTGGTAGGAAATATTAGGTCTGTTCTAGTAGCGATTTCAAACGGTTTCAAACCATCCGCAGTTTGCGCATAACGATATAAGCGTCGCTTATATCGCTATGCGCAAACTCCGGGTGAAACCGTTTGAAATCGCGGCTAGAACAAACCTATTGATAGAATGGTAGAAAGTATGAAGATAAATATTTTAATATTTAAGGACACAACCAGGGAAACTCAATATGAACTTTATTCAATTCTACTTCACCTTCCGTATAACCAAAAAACTTTATCGTTGGACATAATGGCAACAGGACGAAATCATCAAATTAGAAGACGTCAATTGTAATTCACATGTTTTAAATGTATTTCGGAAAATTTATACATAGAATGAAATTCAGATTCGTCCGTGTATTTCAGAAAACCTCAGATGTAATTACGATTAGACGCTCCTTTTGAATGTCTTATTATGTAACGTTGCTTTTAAATTAAACTTATTTAAGTACATTTGGAAAATATGGCAAACTTTAACACTATATTGGCATATATTCGTAGTAGTAGAAGAGTCTTTGGTTCCCAACTTCAAAAGCTAAAACCTGAGTCACTCCATAACATTTTATTTTTGACCAAATAGGCTAAAAAGGATTAAGTGTAGATAAATATGGTGCTAAATGCAACAGCGCTGCTTCAGTGCCACTAAACGCTATTTCCAGTGTGGAACGGCAGAGTAGCAAGAGGCATGCAACCTGAGCAATCGCTAACTGAACACTATAAGCCAGCCCTTCCTTTTTTCCATTGCGACCACATCCGCTGCTCTGGCACCGCAAAGAGCGTGAGCTCGTTCGGAGACAAAACAAATTAAAATCAGTATTGTCTATCCCTAAAATTTGCTTTCCCTGTTGGCAATTTAAAATCAATGCTGGAGCGCAAGGGTGTATATTATATCTCAAATTGTTCCTGCTCTATATCAACGATCTCCTAGACAGGTCAAACAATTATATTTACATCTTTGGAGACGACAGCACTTTTATATACTCATTCATGTTGCGGATTCCAATGACCGCTACTCGTTTCCAACGCGAGCGAGAAAATCCGATTACTGCCATCAATGAGGATATGAACGCCATCGTGGAATAGGGCGGGGAAGACAATGTCCAGTTTAACGCAGGAAAGACTCAAGCAGCTGTCTTCTCGAAAAAAAGCAATCATCGCAGGATCTGACTTATCAACAACAGGACAAACACTGATTCTGGCCGCATCCATAAGCTTGCTGGGCGTCAACGTGGAAAACAACATGTCTTGGCGCAATCACGTCACCAAAATCGCCAAGGCAGCAGCACAAAAACTAGGAGCACTCATAGAGTAAAAACGCTGCATACACCTCATCAGCTCTTACTGCTCTATAAGGTTCAGATAAGACCATCTCTGGAATACTGTTGCCATGTGTGGAGCACGGTACCCAAACACTTGCTCAAGATACTGGACTCGATACAGAGGAGAGAAGTCCGTCTTGGGGATGACACAGAGTTGACTAAAGACCTTGATAGCCTTGAACATCGAAGAAAAGTGGCAGACCTATCAATTTATTATCGATACTATTACGGAAGGTGTTCGAACTAGCTAGCACTAATGATTCCGCCCAGAGTTGTGCCAAACAGAAACACCGAGTAACGTCTTTCCCGAAAACTACAACCTACAGCGCTTCAAGTCCAACGTCCACCGTCTGCTCCGCACACGTACCGCTCGTCGAGTGGTGCGTTCCTTTTGCGTGTGTGCCGAATATAAAAAAAGAAAAGAATTAAAATAATAAAAAACGATTAACGTGAAAATAATTTTCAACCGTTACTTTGTGGCTGTCCAGGCAGAAATTTGAAATTTGGTGGTAATGAACTTTGACGAGTTTGAACCTACTGTCGACGATAGGTTCCGTGATAGAAGTTCGACTACACAGAACTGTTTTTTTGGAGCCCGCGAAAGTCTGTCGCAGGCAATTTTTCTGTACTGTTCAAGGTCAAATAGCCAGAACAATGAATTGCAAATCGTCCTGGAAAAATATTGTCCGCAAAATGTTCCAATTTTTGATGCTATGATTATACATAGACCATTTAAATATTCAGAGAACAAAGTACTATCTTAAAAGAACCGGAAACAGAAACAAAATTAGTTTAGCTACCAGATAAACAGTGCTTGAAAAAGACATTGGTACCATCAAACAATTATAAACATAAAGGTATTTTTAGCTGTATACCTATCGACTTAGTTGTCTAAGAAATATATAACATTACAGGACAAGACAATTAGATAAATAAGTAAAACAGCCGGTGCCGCCATATCGTTACCGCTTAATGCCAGTGACTAGGCATATTTTTGAGGTCACATCTTCAAAAATGTCTTTAAGCAGCTTAAAGCCTGACGTAATCACTTATCTGCTCGCGAAAATGAATGTTTTACAAGCATGAGGTAATCGCATTTCGCCTAACCTAAAATGTTGAATGTAGTTGTAGGAATGATCGTTATTTATTATTTAAAGTACGTGGAATGCATAATAGCGAAATATTATTTATCTTAGATAAAGATAGTCAAGATCTAGAGTTTTCCGTTCTGACGCACGTTTTAAGAAAACGATATGGTTTACCAGCCCAGCAGATTATTTCTATATATGAAAGAGAACATCATCATTGTCGGAGTATATATTGAGAAGAATGGATTAATAAATACTTAAATGTGATGGTTTTGTGGAAGTGTTGATCGCATCTCGATTGCCACAGTAAAGCGATCGTGACTTCCGGGAGTTTCTGCAGAGCAGGCGAGTTAGAGAACCAGCAAGGATGATAAATAACTCTATTGATAGTCATTCAATTTTTTTTACGCTTAGCTGCTAATCAGTGGCCAAGCGTACGAGTAGACAAGGTAGACATTGTCTACCCAAACATTATCTACAGTTATTTGCCATTAATTAATTTCATGAAATTGTACTAATTGTGTAATTAAAACTAAACAAAAAAACCATCTGAATTGCTCTCCTTATATATCTATGACTGTAATGTAATTTATGTAATCCGACAACGAAATAAAAACCGCCCAAATAACAATGCCCGGACCCCAGGAAGACATTTCGAGATTTGTCTTCCAAACTAATCAAAGAACGCATCAAGCTGTCGACAAGCTGAAGGCTCGGCGTTCAGCGTACGTCCGCGATTTTCATGGGCTCGAAAGACAGTAGACGATTTGTCTATCGCAGTTGACCAGCTATTTGTATTGTGCTGCTGCGGGATACTGTGTACGGGAACGTTTGATATGGTCGGCTGCAGTACTGCAGTTTTGTTTTGTTTTATCTGCAGAGCTGCTGTAAGCTGTGTTTATATGTATGTTTTTATCTTATATTTATGTATAAGTCACGTTTATATGTTAATATGTATTTTTTACCCATTTATCCTCTCTATATTTATAGAACAGAATTTTACCATTTTATTTTATATTTTAATTAGTATATATAATTTTAGTATTGAAAATACTACTAGGCGCGTTTATACGGCAGCCGTTCACAGGCAACAGATAAGAAACGACAGGTTATAGTCGAATCAAGCAAACAGTCCTTGGCGAGGATGGCGCGGTGTTTCGTTCTTACATGATTCGGTTGACGGACTATATTACAGAATAGATAACATTCGTCAGTACGGCTACGGGAAATCGATGAACCCGAAGCCAAGCATAAGCATTATTTCGCGGCTGATTTTGTGTATTTTAATCATTGTTTTTCGTTTGTACTTTTTAATGTTTGATATTCTGATATAAAAAGTCGAAAATGGAAAATGAAAAGAGATACGAGGTCGGTTAAATTAAGGTAAAGTTGAGCATTTTAAGGTTTGATATTCTGATATAAAAAGTTGAAAATTTAAAGTTTAAAATTAAAAAAAATGATAATAGCTGCTATTAAAAGGGGTTAATCATTCAACAGTAAATAAAATGGGCCAAAAAAGTTTTGCATATGTTCGTTTTTTTTTAGTATTGAAAATACTTATGGTTTCATATATAGGGGCCCGAAAACGACAAACGCGTATATGACCTCGACATGCTCATAAATAAGTCGTTTAATAAGATTAAAAGATTTAAACACGTAACGCGATCGGGGTTATTGACTGCGAAGGTCGGCAGCGGGATGTTGATATTAATTTGTTTCGATAATATAACTATCAGTAAATAATAAAATATCTTGCTTGTGTGTTGTGGGTTATTCTCAATGACGTTATAATACTACGTAGTTATTCTAAATGTTCGAATAATTGTTGAATAAGGTAAATTAGTGTTATTTTATACTGTGATGTAAATCTAAATTTAGACCGAATTTTTTTATTACTTATTAGAAGCTCGATTAGAAGATACAGGGTGACTTCCAAAATATGTCTATTTTATGGCATAGTATCTGTAAAAAATGTGAAATTTGACAGTTTCGCTATTTAGGAACCGATTTGAGTGAAATTTTATAAGTGGACTGGAAAAATAAATGTTGAAAATGTGAAATTTGACAGATTCGCTATTTAGGAACCGATTTGAGTGATATTAAGTGGACGGAAAAATAAATGTTAAAAATGTCAAATTTGACAGTTTCGCTATTTATGAACCGAATTAGATTAGGAAAGAGAAAGATTCTATGACGTACTTAGTACCTATCTGTCAAAAATGACAAATTTGACAGTTTCGATATTTATTAACCGATTTCAATAAACTTTCAGATTAGATTAGGGGAAATGAAAGACAAATATTTTTTGACAAAGAATGTATGTATGTGACAAATTTGTCAAATTTGACAGTTCCGATATTTATGAACCGATTTGAATGAAAGTTTAGAATTAGATTAGGGAAAATAAAAAGAAAAAAAATTGTGATAGTATCTGTCAAAAATGTCTAATTTGACAGTTTTGCTATTTATGAAAGGATTTGAATGAAATCTTAGAATTAGATTAGGAAAAATAAAAGAAAAATAATTATTGACATGGTCTGTCAAAAATGTCAAA
>JAEQML010072524.1:0-15464 GCA_016904865.1 Pissodes strobi
TATTCGTGATACTGCTCGTGCATACAATCGTTCCAATTGAGAAGCTTTATTTCAAAAAAATTGCTGATGATCTTGTCCGGTAGGGTAAGTTGGCACTATTGGTAGCGAAAAGGTCGCACAATGAGATGGCGCTACATTCATCCTCTCCAAAAGTATCAGCAGTTAAATTAAAATTTGTCATATCCGTATTTTTATCCTTTCGAATGGTAACTGACGCTCTGAAAACAGTCATTTTCTTCAATGCATCTCAAAATCTTTGATATAATCGATAAAAGTGAAATTGACCATCTATCAGAGGCGTATAAGGAGTAAATCGCGCCCCAGGCAAAACTTCCCCAATGCACACAAGAATACTTAATTATTTTGAACATTATTGCTAAGTGTCGTTTCCTTAATTTGAGGACATTAAATGTGCAACAATATTTTTACGTTGCAATGGCAACAAAAAATTTACACTAATGTTTCGTGGCGAAAATAAGCTTTCAATAATTCATATTGATTAATAATATACAATAAAAATCTCAGTGAAAAATTATTTTGGATATATTCTTAACAGATAAATTTAAAAACAAATCAAAAGCAAGAAACGAAATGCAGAAAAAGAAAAATTTGATTTATTTATGTGACACTTAAACTAGATGAGTAGGTATTTCGATAAATATAAATGATAATAATTTAGGAATAAAAGTATTCTTATAGATGTTTTATTAAAATTTTACTTTTCTTGCCTTTAAAGTTAGGTTCTTATAGACGAGAATTGTGGGACGCACTTTTTTTTTATTGAGTAAACAAAAAAATCTAATAAGACCTAGAATAGTTATTTATGCAACAAGTGTGTAAAGTTATCTTTTTTTATGAATAGGAATATTATCAGGCGAATGCGACAATCCCATGAATAAAAAAAGGGTACTTTACATATGAGTACCATACAAAATTTTTCTACTGCCGAAAAATATGAAATCTGTGAAAAATCAAAACATTAAATTACTTTACGCACTAGTGCGTAAAAATACCCAGTTTCCTCCCGTACCCATGTACGTGGGGTCCTACCCTGCAAGCAACCGTTTTCCCTACACAAACCTGAGTTTCGCAGTGCACATGTTTGTGGACTTGGAGGTTGCCTATCTACAGTAATAAAAGTCGAATCTACGTCAGGTGAGAAGAGATGATAAAGAAAGCACTTTTGGTAAAAACAATAACAACGTCTATTGGTCAAAGACTTAATGAGAAAACAATAACAATGTCTATTGATCGAAAACTTAATGGGTCTACACTATACACTGTGGGCCAAATTAAAGTTCATCGCTAATAACTTTTTATGCATTGCACCGATTTGATTTATTTTTTGAGGGTTAGTAGGCTGCTATGTTCTTGTGAGGCCGTTCAGTCTTGACCAAAAAGTTTTAGACAGGACTGGACTTACGTGTCTTTTTCTAAAATGCTGCATTTTGATGTCGTTGCAAAAGAAATCTGTTTTACTAAAATTTAAGCTGATACGTTTTTTCGATAGCTAAACTACCGAAAATACACATGCTAAAGCGAAAATAAAACAAATGCAACAACGTTTAAAAATTCTTTGATTTAAAAAAAAATGTAATGAAAGAAAGGAATTAGAAGCAACTAGGAATTAATACAACTAACATTGGAAAGAAAAAAAATACAAAAATTGCCTGTGAATATGTCCGCCGCGATTATCGACAGCTGCTTGCAGCCTTCGGCGAAATTGTCCAATTGCACTTGTAACTACTTCTCGGGAAAATTCTGTCCAACATTCCTCAATCCGATCTTTTAGTTGATGATTTTTTTCAAAGGTGTGGTTATAATATACCATGTTTTCTAACAGTCTCCATACACAATAGTCAACCGGATTTAGATCTGGAGTATTAGAAAGCCAACTGTTGGGTTCAATAAAATCAGGACATTGTTCTTGCAGAAACCTTACTGTTTCCCGAGATGTATGAGCAGGCGCTCCATCCTGCTGGAGATCACAAACTTCTTCAATAGCTGGCAACATATTCGACAGGATATTGCTTTGATAAATCTCAGAGTGTATATGGTTATACACAAAAACAATTGAAGTTATTCCTAGAGCTGATACGGCAACGGAGACCAAAATAGAAAAGGCGAAATGTTGGCGAGGAATCAAAAGGCTTTCCAAGGAAATATTTCTTTTCTTTTCTGAAGTAGTATTCTGTGTATTTTTAGGTTGTCGCAGGGAAAATACCTTTTTATCGCTGAACCATATTTTCCTGATCTGTTCTCGGGTCCTGAATCTACGAAGCAGTTGTTGACATCGTTCCAGCCTTTTCCGTTTAACATCGGATACTAATTTTTGACAGTAAATTTTTGTATAAATTTTTAAGCCCAGATCTATTTTTTAAATTTTTCTTGTTGACGTTCTTTTGATTCCTGTTATTCCTAAATTTGCAATAATACCTCTTACTCTATCAATATTTTCTTCTGTTCTTGCTGCTTTTTGTCTTCCACGTCCTTGCTTCATTTCCACTGAGCCATTGATTTCTCTTAAATGCACGAGAATATTTGACAAATAGTTCTTACTTGCCAATTTTTTGCTGGAAACATACGTACTAATTTTCTAGCACCATAATTGAATGACTCCCTTAAAGATTTAATTAAAATCATATCTTAAGGAGTTAATAAAACCATAATGACACCTTGCTTGTAAGTTCCTAATACGACAACAATATTTCAAATGTCAAAAATATTGATTATTTGTCAACTGAGACATTGCTACTTGATTAATTGTCACGTTTAAAACAAGTCACTATTTCAAATTAAAGTTTGTAGTAAGGTTTCTGCAAGAACAATGTACCGATTTTATTGAGCCCAACAGTTGGCCTCCAAACAGTCCAGATCTCAATCCGGTTGACTATTGTGTATGGGGACTGTTAGAAAACATTGTATATTACAACCACACCTTTGAAGAAATTCATCAACTAAAAGATCGGATTGAGGAATATTGGACAGAATTTTCACAAGAAGTAGTTACAAGTGCAACTGGACAATTTCGCCGAAGGCTGCAAGCGGTTGTCGATAATCGCGGCAGACATATTAACAGGCAATTTTAGTAATTTTTTTTCTTTCCAATGTTAGTTGTATTAATTCCTTGTTGCTTCTAATTCCTTTCTTTCATTACATTTTTTAAAAATCAAAGAATTTTTAAACGTTGTTACATTTGTTTTATTTTTACTTTAGCATGTGTATTTCCGGTAGTTTAGCTACCGAAAAAAAGGATCAGCTTAAATTTGAGTAAAACAGAATTCTTTTGCAACGACATTAAATGCAGCATTTTAGAAAAAGACACGTAAGTCCGGTCCTGTCTAAAACTTTTTGATCAAAACTGGAAGGCCTCACAAGAACATAGCAGCCTACTAACCCTTCAAAAATAAATCAAATCGGTGCAATACATAAAAAGTTATTAGCGATGAAAAAGTGTGGATCTTTAATTTGGCCCACAGTGTACCTGTACACCCAATTACTAAGGTGTGCATATCCTTTCGATTGATGTATATTTCTGAATTGTTTATAGGTCTTTGGTCACTGTTCTATAATATAATTTGCCTAAGAGTTGTGTTGTGTTTTATTTATGGTTGGCTTTGCTTAAGTACACTCAAAGTTTACACTGCACTTTAACTACTTAACAGATTCTACTTTGAAAATTATCTTTCCCAGAACTTTGGCAAATTTATCGTATATAGATCGATCTCGAATCTGAGCTATATAACCTGGTCGCCAATCAAGGCGTGGCTTCACGGCATACAGTTCGTAACAGTAAAATACCTACAAATATTTTTAAAATTTTAATTGAATATTTAAATGAATATTCTGAGAGTTACTATGCACAACCGGCATACTGGACTACTGGAGAACTAAAGGTTGTGAAGCCATTGTTATATTTAAATTTGTTGTAAATATTTTAATTTGTTTGTCTTGTATAACTCTGTAGGATCAGAACTCCCTGCATCTATCAACGCTTCAGTGGTAAATCCGTTGACTTTTATTTTAATTATTGCCTTTGATAAGCAGATGGAAATCGATGCAGCTAACAATGTCTGATGGGTCTACAAACTTTAATAAATTTACCACAGGAGTAACAGAAAATTGTTAGCTGGACACTTATCACGAGCATGTCTAGTTTCACCACAAAAATAACATTCTGAACTACTAGTTGCAAGAGTTAAATCATCTTCAGTTGGATTATTTGCATCCGAAGGATTCAAATTATTTAATACTTGAAAAAGCAATATTTAGATATATATTTAAATACAAGTCGTAATGATTTCTAATGCTTTGGCTGGTTCAAATGTTTCAGATAAACTGAGAGTACTTATTATTTCAAGTAGTTGCTGTTTTAGTTGTGAAGACATAAGCCTTGCAATAAATGAATCTTTAACAAAATGAACCTTACTCGTACCTACTGCTTTAAAATTGCAATCCTTGCCGATTTGTTTTAATGGTAATAGATACTGATCTAACCACTAACCAGGGAATGCCTGGGAAATATTTCATTATGTAGTTTTACATATATATTTTTCAGAGCATTAATAGCTACATCATAGGTATGATAGGTACCTACCCAGTCATTTAAATTCTCATAAACAGCCGGACTAACATAGCAGCTTCCAAAAATTTTTGAACGTTCGGCTCAAGTGCCTGGTTTTAATAGTTTATTCAATTAGTAACTTTGAAAAGTCTTATTATAGGTTTATTAAATTGCAATAATAAGAACCTCGAGAATATAGGCTTTAAAAAACTAAGAACACAAATAGTGACACTAACATGAAAATGATAGAAATATAACTAATTCAGGTAATTTAGTTGGTAACTAATATTAAAGTACAAAATAATTCATATTATATAAGTATAATATATAACACATGTTTCACTTAAATTTTCTTCCTCTGTACTGCAATCTGATTCCTCCTTGCTTGTTTCCAAACTGGGGCAGATTCACATTTTATTTTTTTATCTAATCTTCAAACTTTGCAATTTTTTTAACCTCTCCAGATTAAATGAAAAACATCTGTCGAAGGCTTTACGAAAATCGACAAATGCCAGGTGAACTTGAATGTGGTATTTATGTTTTTTTTGTCAATCAGGAATTCATTGCTTTGAGATGATCTGCAGTCTTGAGATTTTTATGCAAAACAACCTGCACAACAGCTCAACTGGCAGGTACCTACAAGTATAGTTTCTATAGTACTATAGTTATTATTCGCCTGAGAAATTTATATAGATATAGGTGCTTGCGGTACTAGACTTTGTAGGTTTCTAAATCGAATTTATTAATTTAATTATTAGGTAAGTTAATGGTCCTCTGTTCAATTAATTTGGAAAATTGAGATTTGCTCTTTCATTACGGGAGTATATAATAGTTTCGGCTAAGTATGCTCGACGCCACTGCCGCAAGATCTGTACCATTAATATAGCTTGAAGCCTACACCCAGTGCTGTCAAGTCAGCCCGCCTTCGAGCTACTCACGAACGCCCACCAGTTTACGACATTTTCATCGAAACAGTCGAGCATCGAGGAACGATTCTCACATGTTTTTTGGTTTAACGCGTTTAATAATTATTATTATGGCTGTTGCTAATAGAACTTATAGAACTACTCGCTTCTTTTTTTAACGGTACGCTTGTTTATAGCGTATGACGTATGTAAAGCGTTAATGTAAGATCATGCCAAATCTGCCTATTAAAATAGCCCATTAGCATTCGGTAAAAGCTAAATATCTTAAGGAATAACGATTTGAAAGTTATGAAAAATTGAGACCTCAGATATTTTCGAATAAAATATTGATCAAGAGCTTATGAGGGGGTTAGAAAGCTTCCCTTCTCAGGATTTTGTCATATTTTGGTATGTAGGCAATTTATATATATTTGGACTTATTTTGCTTACAAACAATAATTCTAACAACAACAAAGTAGCTTTGCTGAATTATTGTTAGAATATAATTAGCAATTCAATATAGGTAATAAAAATAATGCAAGATAAATTCAACAGTAAGAGAAAAAATAACAGAATAATAATTGCAAAAAAATTAAGAAAACTAAAATAATAAAATTATATATACAAAAAAATCTTAACAGAAAATAAACTATATAATAGAGCAATAAGCAACATCAACGATTAAAATGCACGACGCACGAGCACGACTCATCCGAGAAAATAAAAGTCGAACGGGATCTTAGACAAGGGGACAGGGGACAATATCTCTCCGAAGCTTTTCACTCTATAGCTCTTGAGAATATCTTTAAAGCGATTTGCTGGGACAGATAAGGGAATTAATGTAGATGGTGAACGACTCAACCACCTGAGATTTGCAGATGATGTGGTACTTATTGCGGAAACCCTGGAAGAGCTGACCAATATGGTGGAGAGCCTAAGAGAAGAGTCGGCCAAAGTAGGGATGCGATTGAACATGGGGAAAACCAAATTAATGACAAATATTCCAACAGAAAACGAGCAGTTGCCGGTGGAGAATGTAGTACACTACATTTACCTGGGTCACAAAATCATGTTGGGTAAAGGTAACCAGACAGTTGAGGTAAGCCGCCGAATAGCGATGACATGGGTAGCGTTTGGTAAACTCAAAGATACCCTTAACAGCAACACAATTCCTATGTACATGAAAGAGGAAGTCTTCGATCAGTGCGTACTACCGGTGGTTACGTACGGGACAGAGACAATGACACTAACCGCCAAATCAACATCTTAGTTTTGTACTGCACAAAGAGCCATGGAAAAAAGCATGTTGGGAATACGACTGACAGACATAAAGACGACTGAATGTGATTGAAAGAATATCCAGATTCAAACGGAAATAGGCAGGCCATATACCACGACTCAAGGATAATAGATGGACGAAGAGAGTCTTACAATGGCGACCGAGACCACATAAGCGTCCACAAAGAAGACCACCTATGAGATTGGTGGATGGCATTAAGAGTACCGCTGGTAGAAATTAGATGCAGAAAGCCAATACCAGGAGGACATGGTTCCAGTTAGGGGAGGCCTATGTTCAACAGACGACGCAAACAGGCTTATGATGATGATGATGATGATAGACCAATAGCAATTAGTCGATAAAAAAAAAGGAAAAATAGCTATGACTGATTATCTGCACCAAAATATAGGATAAAGTTTTAAAAAAATCGTCGTTCATCTGACAAAGAAGCGTAAGGCACAATTTGAGGGTTTTACAGGAGAGCCATTTAAAGAAAAGTAAAAGGTAAATAAACCGCAGTAACTCTGTAAGGATATTAACTATAAGTAGTTTCCATTTTTTTATTAAAGTAGTATAATTGTCATGTTTTTAGCCTGACATATCAAGCTTTAGAAATATTGTAGGAATCATAGAAAACATGTACGAAATGAACATACGCCTCTTTGTAAGATCAATGTTGAAATAATTTGGAAACATACAACAGTATCGTCCCCTTAAAAAAGAAATGAAACAAACCAGACCAGTTGTATTTATAACTTTATTATAAATCAAAAAACTCTAGAAATACTAAAAAACAACAAATAAGGTAGCAGGGGCGGATTAGCGCATCTGGACACTGGGAAAATTCCGGTGGACTGAATCGTACAAGTCTAAGTGGACTGTCGGCTTTCAGAATATATAAGTATAATTTGTAAGCAATTTGTCGTTACAAAGTGCTTATAAAATATAACCTGTTTAATGTAGCTTAGAGTGTGTTAACACTTGCCTATAGGTATTTATTAACGCTACCGACATCGCAAGTTGCCTGTGAGCGGTCATTTTCATCTTTAAAATTTTAAAAAATAAGCTCAGAAGCACTGAGTGAAAATAATTTAGAAGCATTTATGTTAATGACAGTCGAAAAGCAAACCCTAAATGAGACTGACAATGACGCAATTATTGACAAAGCTGCAGAAAACAGTACTTTGCTTAAAAAAGAACTGCTGTTTGAAATTTAAATATTTTTCAACATATTTTTATATGTTATATTTATATTATCTGATTATATTTTCTGTATATATTATCTGTATTTAAATATAATACTGATTACAATTACATAATAAGAATGTTTAATTGAATCCTTTACCTATATCTATAGGAAAACAGGTTTGATTTGATGTAAATAACCTTCATCATCATGTTTACGTTTTTTATTCGTTTATCCTATTCTTCTTATTCTTAAATATAAATATATTGATCACAATGGACCCCACAATCTTTTTGTTTTTTAACGAATTTAACGACTTTTGGGTGAAAATTTATTGTTGTCTGCTTGACCCATATTCCCGAACCGCTTTTACATCCCAGTCCTCCCCTGTAAGGTAGGAAGATAAAAAAACTGAACATGAAACATTTCTCAAAGACTGTAGGTAACGAAAAACGTTTATAAAGTAATAGCTTCCTATAAATAATAAAAAAATAAAAATAGCCTCAATCAAAAAATTCTAGAAATCCCAAAAACAACAAATAAGGCGGTAGAAAAAAAACTGAACACGAAACAGTTCTCAAAATACTGTAGGTAGCGATAAAAAAGTATTAGGGAAGGAGGGGGCATTACCGCATACTTAAGGAAAAATTGAAATTATAAAATTTTTAATACATTTTGTTTTACTTTTTTTATTGGAATATACTTTGCAGTGCCTTATGAACCTAGCACGTAACATAGAAAAATAAGAACATAATACATTTTGAAAAATTTTAAAAATAAAAGAAGTATGCAAAATCCGGTTGTGCCCTATAACATGGGGCAAAAGCGGATGCCATCGGGGGCAAAACCGCATATTCGACTAATGATGCATAAAACAGCTATCACATTCAAAACTCTTGAGTTCCTCTAAAAGCCAACCTGTGGAACCTTCATGTACCCAATTGTTACATTTTGTGCACTTAATCCACTGATCCATTTTACTTGTCTCTGAGTATTTTTCCTGACAATAAAAGCAAAGAGTGTCATCAGCCTGATTTTTGGTTGTAGTGTTTTCATTAGGTTTCTTGATAACTGCCTTAGCCCTTTTTGTAGGTAGAGACTTGCTTTCAACTATATTTATTTTTACACTGTTTATTCTTACACTGTTTGGAGTTTTTGCTTTTAATAATACTTCTGTCAATTCTCGTTGATATGGCGATTCAGTTATAATCACCGTTTTGCCTCTACGTCTGCTATGACCCTCCTTTCTATTATAGCATGTTAAATGGGCATTAATTATTGAGGTGAAATCAAGAACTTCGTAACAATAGAACTTTTACACATTATTGGGTGAATGCATAACTATTCCAGATGGTCCAGCAACTGCCTCGGATTGTAAAATTCTAGATGAACCAGCAACTGCCTCGGGTTGCAAAATTCCAGATGAACCAGCAATTTTCTCATGTTGCAAATTCAATTCAGATAGGCCAATAACTGATGAGCCGACCTCTAGGGGTTGTGCAGAAGATGTGGGAATATTGACCTCCGAGTTGTTTTGGATTTCGGCTCTGTCTGTTGTTTTTAATGGCGCGAAGTCTGCCTCTGTAAAGATATGTCGGTTTGTCATGTAATTCCCAGTTTTTCAAACCCGTTGACGGCGGTTTCCATTGTAGCAGCGCGCTTATAGGCTCTGTCAAATAAACTCGCTACCTGAAATTGCGACACAAATCGCCCAGGATGCATTCGGAGCCAAGCCTTAACTTCTTAAGTATTAAATTGGCTCAATGGCGCATTGAAGCTTACGTCTAGAGGTTGACATTTATGTGTGCAATGGGGTAGCAAACATAAAATTACCCTCCCATTTTTTCTTGCGAGATCAATTAGGTTAAGGTTCTTCGTATGCGTCACATGACCATCGAGTATCAGTAAGACTGGCTTATCCTTACTAGCTAGGTCTTACGTGAGCAATAAAATGTTCCAGCCATTGGACAAAAATATCTGTTTGCATCCGTCCATTTGGTTGGCATGCTGCGATTGTTCCATGTGGAGCTCCAGTTAAAAGTTCGCCCTTCATTCTGATTCTCGGCAACACAAGAAGCGGAGGAATATAGTGCCCTGCATCAGACGTGCACAGCTCTACTGTCACTAACTGACCCCTTTTACCTGAAGTTAACGTGCCAACTTGCCTTCTGCTTTTAAGGCAATAACTTTTGATTGAGTTTTCGGTACAGTGGTAAGTCCAACTTCATCAACATTATATAAATGTTACTCGCTTGAAACTTATATCGATCCATGAGGCTTTCCAACAAATCGAAGAATTTACCCACAGAAACTTCATTAAACACCATAGCTCTTGCAGTAGAAGTTGCCCCTGCTTTCCTTAATGACAAATCTGAATGTCTTAAAAAAACATTTTAACCAGTCTAAGCCCGCAAGTTGTTTTTGAGTATTAAAATTATGCTGCAATTTCTTTCTTGTGGCTAACTGATAAGCCAGTCGTCTTAATTCTGTCGTTGTTAAGCCAAAAAGTCGCAGTTCCATATTTTTGATATAGGCTACCAACTCGTCTTCTTGCTCCTTTGTAAAAGACACACTTAAAATGACCCATTCCTGAAAAAAGGAATACATTAGTCTTCTAAACTTAATTTTATCAAATTAAGTAAATAGGTATGTCAAAAAATTGAGTAACCGTTTTTTGCAGCATCCTCAACTGAAACACCAGATCTTTGTTTTTTTTACTCTATCCACCCACGTAGATCGAGGCACACCAAACGAATCAGCAGCTTTCTGGTACCCCAGCGTTCCAGAGATAACTGCTTCAATGGCATTTTGCATAGATTCGTTCGTCCAAACTTAACGTTCCGTTTTTCTTTTATATGTTCTTACCATTTTTTCTAAAAAGAAAGTAATAATTAATCGCGGGGCAAAACCGACTGCGTAGGGAAAAACCGGATGTCGTACGGTAATGATTGACGGGCTAGTTTTATAATTTGCGGCAGTTGCGAAGGTATATAAATATCTCCTATTCGTTGGGTGGCATGGGATTATCGTTTTGTGTGTGTGCCGAACATAAAAGAAATAAAAAGACCGTGTGCCAGCAAGTAGCGTATTTAGGAAGCCTACGCGTTACAGAACCCCAGTTTAATAACACCGTCTGATTGTCTAGATAAGCACCTGTGTTACACTAGCCCCGCCCCCGTCAATGTTGTTTATGTTTTTTCACTTCACACATTTGTATTTATGCAATGCCCTCCATTCGGTGCAGGGCCCAACCAACAAAAACTAACCCAAAGTATGTCAAAAAAACTAACTAATCCAAAAAAAAATATTAAAAGAACTTGCAAGCGCCAGGCGTCGAACCAATTACTTCGTATTCTAAGCGAGAGAGCCTTACCACCTGAGCCAGTCGTTCACATTCCTACTTCTCTCGAAAAGTCTTATACAAATGAGTGAAGAAACGTAAACAACATTGATCTGCGGGGTTGGAGTTAGCCAATCAGGTGGCGTTATTTAACTGGAGTTCTGTAACGCGAAGGCTTCCTA
Organism: Pissodes strobi; assembly: GCA_016904865.1. NCBI lineage: Eukaryota > Metazoa > Arthropoda > Insecta > Coleoptera > Curculionidae > Pissodes > Pissodes strobi. Next base: position 11,457 of record JAEQML010072524.1, read on the forward strand.
AATACGCTCATGGGTGGGCCTTCCCTGCCTGCAGTACTGGGATCAACATTGTCTTATTTATTTTTATTGATTTATTGCAACTGGTATGAGTTCGTGCAATTTATTTTTGATACATCCAATGTTGTTTTGCTGTTATTCTGGTTTTTTTCTATGACCCCTTGGTTCCAGAATGTAATAAAACATCTTGGGCCTAAGTGTCCAATAGTGCATCTTTTTAGGTTTTTTTTATATAATTTTCTATTTTCTTTCTCTTGTGGCATTTTTTCGATTGTTACAGATTAAAGATGGAGCGAAAAACTTTAAAAGATGAGGAGTTTGATGCCGAGCTAAAAAATATAAGTGAAGAGGAAGTAGGTTTTTGCAGATAATTAAATTGCTGATAGAGACTTTGAATCAGAAAACAACAGTTCTCATTCAGAATATGATTATACGGAATTGGAGGCTACAGATCAAGAAGATACGAAAAAAACTCGAATAACGATCCTGACGTTGTTTCTTTTGCAAATTTGATAGACAATCGTGATGGAGACAGATTAACATTTGACGAGTTTCCGAACAATACAGGCGTAAATGCCGATGTTGCTGTTGATTTTTTGATCGATTTTTTAATCGTATTATATACCTGTTTCTTACAGAAACTCATAGGTTTATTGCACCAAAAATTATTGCAGCAGATAACTCCGATAGTCAGAGAAACAAAGCAGGACTTGCAAAATGAGTAAATTTCTTGGAGTTGGAAACCGGCTGCACTAATAAGACTTTTTTTCAGAAGATCGACAAAGCTTGCAGAATGAATAAATTAACTTTTTTACGCCGTTCTTTTTTCATTGTTGAATAAGGGTTCTACTTTGTTCGCTTCTGCATATTCATATTCAACCTATATTTTATTACATTTTTGGATTCTACTTAAAATTCTAAGCATATTTGATGTATGATGTTATACCTCTAGAGTTAGTAGTTTCACAGCTATAAACAGTTGAAAATCGGTACTTTGGCTTCTTTTCACCTTGGTAGCAGGAAGACCATTAAAGATGGAGTAAAATGAATTCCACATTCCTATCTTAACTTTCCAAGAGCTATCTGATGGTGCTAACTGATGGTACCTACGGAGGTACCAGATTTGGTAGCCATGGTACCACCTGCCAATTAGTACCGTCAGATAGCTCTTGAAAAGTTAAGATAGAAATGTGTAATTAATTTTACTCCATCTCTAATAGTCTTCTTGCTACCAAGGTGAAAAGTAGCCAAAGTACCGATTTTCAACTGTTTATAGCTGGGAAACTACTAACTCTAGAGGTATAACATCATACATCAAATATGCTTAGAATTTTAAGTAGAATCCAAAAATGTAATAAAATATTGGGTGTTTCATTTAAAAAAGTGTAACTTTCTTTGACCATCCTGTATAAAAAAAAGTGACGATTAAAACAATACAAAAAAAAATAAGATAATTTTACTAGACCCCCGTAGTTTTCGAGATAAGGTATAGGCCCCTCTTAAACGGGCCACCCTGTACATTGAAAATGTGCGTTATTATAGAAAAATATGAACTTACTAATAGAGCAAGCAAATCTTCTCAAATAAATATTGACTTCAACGCTAAACACATCCAGTCACACCAGACCCACTGATATATATGTCTAGCTAGTGTGAATGCTTTTAATCCAACTAGTGAACCAGAAAAACCATAAGTTCTAGGAAAAATCAAAAAAGCAGTGACCGACGATGTGGTCGGTCAAGTTTGCCCCCCGTATTAAACAAATTTCAAAAATAAATAAACCATAATTTTGCACACATTTTGCACAATTTTGCACACCGCAAATGAAATTTTGCACCCCACACAAGGAAAACTAGACACGTTTTTTAAATGGGGGGCAAACATGACCATTCCCCCCCGTCAGAAAATTTTGCATAATTTTGCACAGCTATTTTCAAATTTTGCAAACTTTTCTGAGGAAAGGTATGAAAATTTAAAAAATTTGCATTCAACCCCCCCCCCCCCCCCCCCCCCCATTCCCCCGTTTGTCAAACGGGTTGAAACATTTTGATGGTGCTAGGTTCAGCTAATTTTGCACACTTATTTTCATTTTGCACACTCTTCTGGGGGAAGTTATGAGGTGTTACAAAAAATTTGCATTTTCCCTCCCGTTTGTCAAAAATTTTTAATGCTGCTGGGTACAACTAATTTTGTAAAATTTTGCACACTTATTTTAAAATTTTGCACACTGTTCTGGGGAGAGTTATGAGGTGTTAAAAATTTGGCCCCCCCCGCTCCCGTTTGTCAAAAAGTTTAAAAATTTCGATGCTGCTAGGTTCAACTTCAGAATTTTGTAGACAAGGTACTGGAAAGTCTACCTGATAGTGCCATTGCTGCTCTATCACACGTTATTAATATCTCTTTCATGTCTGGTTTAAATTGGCTAAAGTACTACGTTTTTACGAAGGCAGTGATCATTTGACTCCATTAAATTATAGGCCGATTTCTTTTGCTGTTTACTATCTCCAAGCTCGTTGAAGACCTAGTAGAGGTTTTCCATGGTATAGATAAACGAATGGCGACTGCTGCAGTGTTTTGTGACCTGCCAAAAGCCTTTGACTGTGTGTGTTACGAGGTGCTGCTGCGGAAACTCTTTGGTTACGGGATTCGGAGCGGGACACCTCGGCGGTTCGAGAGCTATCTGTGTGGCCGGGAGGCTTATTTGTATCGAGTGCACGAGATCCCGACTTTTTATAGTCCGACTATAACATAAAATAAATGTGCAGGCTTTTCATATTTTGGGTTAGTTAAATATAGGACAACTAAGTAGGAAAATAGGACAAAAGGGGACATAATATAAAGCTTCTAATATTGAATAAAATGAAATAAAAAATAAAATATTTTTTTTATTATTATAAAACATATTTAAAAAAAAGAAGGGTTTTCTTGAATCAAAAACATGCAACCGTTACGGTAAAATATATTTTAGACGTTAGTAGAGATTCTAGTCTGCATACTCTAATGTTCTAAAGCTTATCTAAATTAACTTTTTGTACAAAAACACGAAATAAAATAAAATTTGCTAAATAACAACAGAAAAATTACATATTGGACAAATAATTTCAACAAAATAGTTTTAAGAAAGATCTAAACAAAAACATATTTATTCTTAAAAAACAAAGCTTGATTTTGTTCAATTTGGTTAATAATATACAACTATTACACTACTAGGATATAAACAATAAAATCGATTGATTTAGAGGTACGAAATATGGGCAGGTGTTTACGGTATTAATATTTACTAAGTAAAGGTAGAAAGTAACTAAGTAACTCCAACAACAATGTCCATTAAGTTATTATGCATATAAATTTATCAATGGGGAATAATTAGTGTCTAGTTGCTCTCAATAATAAACTTGACTTTTTCATTTTATTAATCTCCATGCTTTCCAAATAATTTAATTTTTTGGATATGTTCTCTATATGTAATATTTTAAAATCTTTGGAAAATTTGTGTTTTTCCGAATTTAAATGTAAAGCATAATGCGCAATAACAACTCGTTAATAATCAAATTTTTTTATTTCAAATTGTAGCTTCCCCTCCAAACATGACCTTTCACTGTAGGCGGTGTTGATAGGAGCACGTACATTCAAAATGTGCTAAAATTTAATGTTTCATTTAATTTGTAGCTCATCGTATACGTTCATCAAGTCGCGGGTGAAGCATTATTTCGGAAATACCTCTATCTATTCAATTATCAACAAGATGTAAAAAACAGTCATATAACTGTAAGAAGCGATAACATAGTTTTTATCTCGGAAATTACAAAAACTACTTAAACCACTCAATAATCCAAATAGTGCACAATTGAAAAGTCGTACGTCTGGCGCTCTAGCCACCCATGGCGACGTCCCGCTGACCCGGAGCACCCACTCAAGGGTCCCGACTGTTTTGACATGTTCTACAAATACGCAAATTTGTGTCAATATTTTGAATGGGATTTTATGGCATTAAAGCCGGCGCCTCGAAA
>JAEQML010072525.1:0-15463 GCA_016904865.1 Pissodes strobi
TACTGATCCGAAAATTAAAAATTGTCTTCGATTTAGGTTCCCTGGACAACTAAATGCCGACCTTCGTAAACTGGCCGTTAACATGGTTCCATTCCCACGTCTTCACTTTTTCATGCCTGGATTCGCACCTTTGACGTCCCGAGGCAATCAGCAATATAGAGCTTTGACCGTACCAGAACTCACTCAGCAAATGTTTGATGCTAAGAATATGATGGCTGCCTGCGACCCAAGACATGGAAGATACCTTACAGTTGCTGCAGTTTTTAGAGGTACGTACCCCTAAAAATTGAACCAATATTAAAAATATGTTATTATAAAGCATTTACATCGTCAGTATACTGAATGGAGATCTGCCGAGCTATAGAGTTCGTTAATTGATTGAGATTTTATATTCAACATTTTAGAATTTTACGGAAATACGTAAAAACTGTGTAAAGTTAGGCCAAAATAATTTTTTATCAGGAACATGACATTCATTCAACGAGCTTTCCTTCATTTTGTAGGTAGAATGTCAATGAAAGAGGTAGACGAACAAATGCTCGCCGTTCAAAACAAAAATAGTAGTTACTTTGTAGAGTGGATTCCCAACAATGTAAAAACTGCCGTTTGCGACATTCCTCCAGTTGGTCTAAAAATGTCCTCAACATTTATAGGTAAGTATCCACTATAACAATAAACCCACAAAATGTAATAAACAAATTTTACTTCTTGAAATTATTAGAAATATTATAATATCTATGGAATACTGAATCATGAATCAAAATATACCTAGGTATATATTAAAATCATCTACCATTGTTTACGTGATTATTTCTCACCTAAAATTGTTGCAAATGTTTGCATTATCATGTGTCCGCCGCTCACATTCATCTACTAAAATACAGAGTGCTGGAGTTTTTTAAATGTTTCCAGTTTTTCGAAATATGTCTTAAATGTCTAACAATTTAGATGAAGTGAAGTTTTGACTAATACTTTATTCATCAGTTTACATAATAATATGTGGAAAAAGAATAATGTCATATCAGAAAAAAAACAATAATATATGCTTTAAATAAAATAAATAATATAAAAACTGAGCCAAGATTGGCATAAGCTTTGGGTAAAATAAATAAAATGCATTATTCACTACATATATAAGTGTTAGACAGTTCAAAAAGTCGAGATGAAATATTAAAATGAGGATTTACTACACATTTCATTTAAAACATTCATCAAATGAGTAAAATGTATTTGCTGTCAAAAAGTTTTTGATTTTCCTGGTGAAACCCGACAAAGGTAGGCAAACATAAACCAGTATCCATGGCAAAGAGAATTTGGAAAAATGAGATGATCGTAGCTCATCAGTTGAGACTCACTGAGCTACACTTCTGAAAAGTTCTTTATTTAGTTTTCTGAAATAACATCTATGTGCCACTGCCACCACAGTCTTGGATCCAGATTTACCCCCAAGAAATACACCTCTGAAGCACTAGGCACATCGTCCAATTATCTCAAGGAGAAGTCACTCCCAGTTGTTTTATCTGGATTTAGCAGAAAGCGATTTAAGCAAAGCCAGTCCTCAGTCCTCTCTTGGCTCACTATATAACTCCACAACTTTGTTGCGCGTAAAACCCGTTTAAATCAGTTAGCAATGTATAATAAATAAGATGGTGCCTACCCTTAAGGATGCGGCCAGCGCAACATGTGTGCTCCGACTTGCTCGTCGGCGTGGGAGTTACTCTGGACCAAGGCGCTACCAGTCTGAAATAACTAAATCCGCAGACCCAAACTAGAACATCCTCGTTCTTAAGAATCCTTAAGGGCGATTCAAAATCAAACGACTATCAACTACACAAGGGCGATTCAAAATCAAACGTCTATCAATTACACTTGTTTGGTTGAGGTATTTCGCAGCAAATAAAAGACGGTAACGTTCGTGCAGGTTTTAAGTTTATTGGCGTTCGTTAGTCTTGGCATTAACGTGTTGCCATATCTCTTTCAATAAACAAAATGATATAGATATATAAAAAGAAATAATGTGAGAGCTTAATAATTGGAAAGAAGTAATAACCTATGTGCTCATAAATATAGAAATAGATCAGTTGCATATACATACAGACAGTAATTTGAATTAAATTGAATTATATTAGAAGTGAAATAGATAAAGATAGATAAAGAATGATCGAACAATCATTAGGCACGTTTAGCTATAACGGAAGTAACAATATAATACCAAATGATTACGAAAGATCAAAACCAATTTCAACAAATAAATCAATAACCACAATATACATAAGGCATCTATCGTCTCATCGTACTAGTAATTAAGAGTTATCAGTCTATTTGTAGCTACTAAACCTTTGTGCACGTTTACCATGGCATACGACTCGCAGTTGTAGATAAATAAACCTTACTGACTCAGATTATGAAATACCGTTATGTAAAATTATTATAACAGGATAGTCAATAAATCAGAACGACAATGTTGATCATTTAACACAATATAAATCAAATTGTAAGAATAAAGAAATGTAATATATAAAAAAAACTATGAGCATTAATAGATCTACATTAGTAAATATAGCAGTTGTTTAGATTCGCATAGGTAAGCTGTGCTTACACCGAAACAGTTTCGAAAATATTTATATCAATACTACTCAGAAAAACTAAAACACGCGATATGATACAACGCTGGAAAATACTAAAACACGCAATGTAAGTAATACAACGCTGGAAAATACTAATAACACGCCAATAGCATTAGGTTGAAAGATCACAAATGTAACCTAAACTTATCTTTATTGATCTTCGCCGATATCACCTCCGACCTTCTGCACGTAGACTACTGCTAAGCGCCTTGGGACCCATAACCTCTCAGTGGCATTTGAGATAATGCCCATACCTCTATGGCTACATTCGGTACCAATGAAACACAACAAACTGTACTGACGGGTACAGCTGCTTGGTTAGCTACTTAATCTCTCTCCAAGCAAAGCTTGCGACAAACAAAAATAGCTCCAAATCCACAACTCCAGGTAAAATAACTCCAGTCAAAAATTAACTCCGGCTAAAAATAGCTCCGGCTAAAAACCCCAGCTACGTTGGGTTTTTCGATGGTGATGACGAATTGGGAGTAAGGCTATCTCCTATAGGTATTCCTCGAGGAAGGAAACTGCATATTTTGTTCCGGAATTTCACCGGCCAGTCACCAAAAAGAAATCTTGACTTAAGGCAAAATCCAACCAATCCACAGTCAAGCAATTTACTACAGCAACCTAGTAAATATACCACTTTTTAGCCCGAAATAAGTATAATCCCCCCAAAAATGATTAAATTTTATTAAATTTGTGTTCGAATGATCTAACATTAATATGCAAGACCATTACCTGTGCAACAAGCAACCTGTGGATTCAGATTGCGGTAGAGATAGTGATGCTGAAGATGGAAAATGTTTGCAACAAATGCAGCTAATATTATGCTGCTGGTATCTCAAGCGGTAACTTGCCATACATCGATATCCTCAACGCCAAAAAACAAATATTGTCTGCATCACTTCTTGAGATTATTTTTCGGTTCTGATGATAGTATCGAAGATCCCACATTTGAGGATACTCCATCAAAACGAAATAATTCTGTTGATTCTAATCATTCTGATTCAAGAGATGAAGCCAATAGCAGTGGGGTTATTAACCTGGCTTTGAAAGCCAAGAGAAACGTTTGTGCACACATGGACGTGACGGAACGAAATAAGAAAAATTAAAATACTGCCCGTAATTTATCTTTTACCTGGGGAAATTTCAAATTACAAATATCCAGAGATTTCAGTTTCATAAGGAATTTGGCATAAGGCTGGACTACAGTTCACCCTTCGAGACTCTTCATTTTTACTTTAACGATGCTTTAGAAATCCTAATTATTCACGTGTCAAATAAGTACGCTCGCCGAAAAGGCATAATACTTAATGTGATAAGGGAAGAAGTTAGAGCTTTTTTGGGGTGTCTCATTATTATGGGCTTTCACCAGCTACCAAGTATGTACTGGTTATCAGAATAAAATTTATGAGTTAATTGAGTATCGAGTATCAAATATTATGTCCTGAAAACGATTCTTGAAAAATCCTAAATATCTCCATGTAAGCGACAATAAAAAAATGCCAAAAAGGGCGAAGAAAATTTCAACAATCCCATAAACGAAAAGCTCCAGAGTGCCTTTGATCCTAACTGAATTCTCGCTATTAACAAAAGCATGGTTGGCTTCAAAGGCAAAACTTTTTTGAAATTATATATGCCTTTGAAACTAACAAAAAGAGGTGTTAAGATTTGATGCCTTGCGTATATGAATGAAAGTCTACAACTGAAGATAGATACCTTAGCAGAACGAGTTGTGTTAGAGCTTTCTAAACCATATACTCGTCATGGATATCTCATATTTTTGCACACATTTAGTTTCTTACCTTTACTAGGTGAACTTGCATTTAGAAATCTATTAGGTTAGAACGAATCGCAACATGCCTCTTCATTTTTATGCGTCTCCCATTGTCCTTGCTGTTGTCCAGGAGTAACGTCATTCTTGCTGTTGTTATACGCGTAATCAACGAATATATTTTTAACAGAGTTTTATATGTCATGAACCCTATCTTATTCAGCTTATACGGCTGTAGGTGATACATCAGCATTTTGAGAGTCATCCAGTCTTTAGTGCAGGATTTAGAAAAGGCGTTGACAGCGGCAAACATCTAACATATATTTTTGGAAAGTATTTGGACGCTACTAATTTTTTAAATTTATAATGATGAAATTCCAAAGCCAGGTCAAAGCGGGATAAAATATGTATTATAATCAGGACAATAAGTGTCAACTAAATTTTAAATACCTTAATAACAAAGCCTTACAGAACCCCCAATTATCAGAACTTTTGGTGGGAAATCTTGAAGTATGGCGGATTAAAAGACAACTTTGTCTGTGTCTTAGTAGCCAAGCGTGGGTGGACCCATGTTCATAGAAACTCGTTATATAATTTTTTTGAAACATCCTGTGTTTTTACATAATATATACATATATGTTTAAAGCATATTCTTCCACCCCAAACTTCTTGATATTTGCGCCATGTATCAATGACTTTCTTTCATATAGTTAAGTTATTTTAATGGTGTTGAAGGGCATTAGCATCCTCTTATTCAGGTATTGCCTCTGAAGAGCCTTTTCCGTTAAAATTCAGTTTATATTTGTGAATAAAAGGAAGCCAATTTATTTATTTTGCTATGCCTTTCAAAATTTTAGAGGTGAATGTGAACTTAAAGGAGGCTTACTAAAGTAATTTTCAAGTAGAGAAATACACGAACTGATATGCAAATATTAGAATTTAGTCCAAAAATTAAGTTTCTAATTTGTTATTTGACTCACGTTTTGTAGAAAATTTGGCTTTTTTCGTTAGTTATGTTTTCTAATTGTGTTACTGGCTACCATGCTTAGTGATGGGAAACTGAAGAGGATCAATTAACGTATTTCCTCTTGTTTATTCTTTATTCCCATTTTTGGGTAGAGGACCACTGTAATAAGCGACTCTTCTGCGGCTAGAATAAGATCTTATTACGCTCTTTCTGTGCTTCTAATGGGCGTAAACCTTCACTCCAGCTTAGAAGGAACTGGGAGTGAATAATCTCAATTCGAAAGAAAAAAAAAATAATCTTGAGAATTTAAAATTAGATATTGAATGAATTTACGTATGTCAATGCGTAGGTTAAAACGAGTTGTCGCCGAGCGTATATATTAGGCCTTAGCTCAAATATCAGAGAGTAGGGGTGGGTTGATTTATTTAAGGCGCCACGGGCTTGTAGACAGCACAAGCGAGAAATACCCCAAAGTTAAAATATGGAGCTCGTTTTAGCTTAAGATTCACGACAAATAAATGAATACCAAAAAATTGTTATTTACTTCTATCAAGAAAATCGATCAATAAAACAACAAAAATAAGTTAGAAGTTTAGATCAGATATATATGCCGGCGATATATCAGTATTAATAGTGGAAAAATATTTACCCAAAAATTAATCAAAACTCAAAGTCGGTAAGTACCCAAATTAACCAAAATACTAAAGTCGGTGAGAAACAAATACTCAAATATTAATCAAAAATAACTAAAGTAAGTGATAAACAAATACTCGAATATTAATCAAAAGTAAATCATGAACGTTTCAATAAAAAAACAGATACTTACTGTAGCGGGCCTTTTCTTTGGAATCTTAATCAAGAGTTAATTAAATAAAACAGGTAAATAAACAAACAAAATAATGGATTTTATTACCTAGGAGAACTGGTTAAATATAATCGTTTTACAAAGATAAAAACCAGTGAGGGGAAAGGTCGAGCAATTAGAACAAAAAAAACTACTAACACATGAGGCAAACAGAAGGTACCTCGGAAAGCTACCTTATTTACTAAAGAGAAGTTAAAATAATGTGGGGTAAAAAGGTAAGAAAAAAAATAACGACTCGTACGCAATTAACCGGTATACACTAGCCAGCGATTAATGAAAATACATATGTAAAAAAAAACAGATTTCTTACTATCCGAAGACAGCTGCTCCAGTAGAGACTGATCACAGAAATCAGCTACTTCCTCAACTGAAGAAGGGTTGAAGGAAGGAAGGGATGACTCTACGTGTAGTTGACCCGGTCAAGAAAGACCAGCCGAGAACTTGACTTTAGTTAGGCGTAGTAGAACTTACCAGTAGAAGTACTCCTGACGGTAGAAATGCCTTGTCGGTAGAAGTACCCTGTCGGTAAAAGTACCCCATAGGTAGAACCCTGCGAAACATCAATATATTCACCCCTCCGCATATAACTCATAATCAAATAAAAAAACTCAAATCAAAGCAATTAAAATAAATTATCAAGGGGAAAAGAGAAGAAAAATTAGAGAGAAAGAGTCAATCTTTTTACCTGTGAAAAGGGTCTATCGGCTGCTTAAGGCTGGAATCTCCAGGATGCCTCAATAGATGGAGGAAAAATGCCTCTGTAAGGGAAATTAAAAGGAATTAGAGTCCATCCACATTGCTTCACAAAATGGCCGACACTCACAAAAAAAAACGAAGTCAACTCACCTGACAAAAAGCAGTACTAAATCCTGTCACGGAATGAGTTTCATGCACCAACAATAAACTAATTAAAGATAAGGTACAGGCAAGGCTTGAAACTCGAAAAAAACTGGGTCGATTGGAAAATCCCACAAAAGGCAAACCAAATCACATTTCCAACCGACACCAAACCACTTTGAAAGGCAAACGAACGTAGAGTGACCTGTACCACTCTTCCCGGAAGCAAAGGAACTTCCTGCAAAATTCTCCCTACTAAAAATTACAACCGACCAATAGAAATTTATCCACACATCACACGGTCAACATATGTCGCATTTAACGTGAAACAATCTTCCCACTACTCGGTACGGAAATTATGACTCACAACAACTACGTATCGCAAACAAAATTGCTGACCAATCAAAATTCAACACGCAAAAATCAATGAGTCCAACATTGCGCACGAGGTTGAACATCCACGACGACATGGCTATATTCATGGTTTCATAGCTATCTGGAAGCGGAAACGCAGACTTTAATTTCGGAGGTCCCCTACGCGCCAAATTCAATTGATTCTAAATTGAAATTTGTTTAGCGACGCAAATTTTATTTCAATTGTCTCGATCAAGGTATCATCGAAGCGAAGCCCGCCAGAATCCTACGGGGAGGATTTCGTTAATAAGTACGAATGCGCTCGAAGCCATTTGAAAGGTGACGACTTCTAAGGTTATTTACGCTTCGATATACGATAGCCAAAATGACAATGTAATGCAATGTTTGTTTTGTTGTCAAAGCGTTGAGTAGGCTTCTTACAAAGTTAGTTTAAACAGAGTGTATCTGTTTAGTACAATCGCTCTTACACTAAATTTTTCAATATTGGCTACCTTCATATCCATGTTAAAATCAAGTATTAAAGTTGAAAAGTAATAAACTTTGTCTGGTAATACAACCATTATACCTTATCAAACTATTTTGCTTCCTTCCTTCTGATGTTATGTTATTGCAACTCAATGATTTCATTTATTAATGCTCCTTTCCATTATTTTCCTTTCAGGAAACACCACCGCCATCCAAGAACTTTTCAAACGAATCTCAGAACAGTTCGCCGCCATGTTCAGGCGAAAAGCTTTCCTCCACTGGTATACCGGAGAAGGTATGGACGAGATGGAATTCACCGAAGCAGAATCCAACATGAACGATCTGGTATCGGAGTACCAGCAATACCAAGAAGCCACTGTTGATGACGACTATGAAGCTGAAGAAGAACCAGCTGGTGATGACTTCAACTGCCAATAGAAATCTTACGGAATTTTGTATTCAAATTAATTTATTTTACGTTAGGTTATGGTATAAATTATACCTCATACAAGAAACTGGTGCAATTTCATATATCAGGATAAAGGCTCTGTCGTCCACTGACCACGTTTTTGATCGAATAGATTAGCTGCAAGTGATCCTGCATCAACAAAGTGAAGTAAAGTTTATTTCTGCTTGGCACCAAGATTTGGTTGAGGTGAACCGTCATGATTGCAGCACTCCAGCGTTTAGAACTTTAGGTTCACAATACTGAAGTTTAAAGATCTTGCTTTAAGTCTTGATATTCTGATATTCGATCTCTAATAATTATGGGAAACTAAATTTGTTGCCAAGTGAGATATTTATATAGTTAAGAAGATAATTATAATCTGAAACCGCCAGTTTTTAACTATTTGGCAATAATGCAAAAAGGGGTAAATTATTCAAATAAAAAAAAAAACACACGAATATATGAAATAAACTTGCAGATGACATGTCTTTTGTTAATAAACTTTGCAACTGATGCCAAATAGAGCAAAATACAATTAATGCACGAAACGGGAAGACATTGCTTCTTCGAGCAAAAACGTCGCGTGTGTATGACAAGCCTAAGGCTGGTGACTCACCATCGTACTTGTTAATGTACGGACTTGCTCTGGTTGCTGTTCGATCAAATATTGTTGCATAGTTTAGTTTAATGTATAAATTCACACTAAAAGTGTTAGATCTGGAAGCTATTAGAATGCTTGGGAGAATGATCGCACAAAGGCCGCAGTGAGACCGGACTGTGATTAACACTAACTATAGCTTTACAGCCAGCCTAAAAGTGGTGATAATTTTATTGTTTCTAGTACTACCACTGTGAGGTCTTTCTTCCACTGCCTTTTTATATTATTTTTGACCAAACAGATTTTAGTTCTGCTAGTAATCTTAGTAAAAAAAACCAGTGCCTTTAGTCGCGTCCAAATATATTTAAAATTAATTTTACATTATTGAAAATTTGAAAATAGCAAATATTTAGTTATAAAGGGACTTTTTTGGTCACTGTCATTCGGATATATAATTATACGTAGGCACTTTTTAGAGTGTTATAAACTAGTCTACCAAATTATAAAATTCAAAGATTTTGCTTTAATATCTAAGTTGTGTTACTAATTTTCAAGTAATTAAGTGTTTTTTGTAATTTTATAGTTTTGACACATGATCCACTGTTTTTATTATGTAAGGAGGAATATTTTTTAAAAACCTTATGTTTTTAAGAATTTCATTCGATTAGTATTTTTGACGTAGTTTTCAAAAATAAAGACTGAATTTTGCAGTAAAATTTAATGTCTCATTTTTCAAATTAATTAACGTTCCCACACAGCCCGACGGCAATAACACCTCTACAAAAGGACAAAGTGTTCACAAAATTTTAGCTCGTTACGGCATGCATGTAGGCCTTTGCTATTTGGAGCGAAGAACTAGGAGGAGGCTTGTGGGTGGAAGGGTAATCGCGACCGAGTCGCATTTGGTTGCAGCGTTGCCAGACTATTACAATAGTAGCCAATATTGGGATACCCGTATATAAAGAATGTGTCTCTTACATTACAATTACTCCAATATTGTAAATACATATTTCCATAAGATATTCTTTCCTCTTTTTATAATGTGGTATTTCGTTACTACGTATACTACTTACTGCCTTGTTCGTGCACTTTCCTAAATAATACTGTGGACCCTCAATAATCTACCGCTCGACGCTCGGCTGCGCGCTGTGTAGAAATTCTCGAAATGGCAACCAGTAAATAAGTATGTTTTAAATTTCGTGCATTATTACTGTAATATATTTCGCTTCTACTCTAGTTATTCTAGTTATCCTGTTACTTTTCAATGTAGTTATTTAGAGTCGATCCGCGAACACACCCTGGAACTGTCAGTGTGGGTGGAGCGGTGGAGAACTATCAAAAGGATTGGTAGCAACTCGTGCGGGCTAGTAAATTATATATGGAAAGTATATTGTTTTCGTCATTAAAGTTTCCAACCTGGAAACATTATTTGGCGACCAGTTCCGGTTCGAACTCACCCCGGTTAGTCAAATACATAAAACCTAGTAGTACGAGTCCTGTAAGTCAGTCAAAGGTCAGCCGTAAAGTCCATCGTATCGTAAGCACTGAGAAGCAGAGTCACGGATGTCAACAGTCTGAATATTTGCCGTTCTGTCAGATTTTGTCTGGAAGTTTTTTTCAAACATGTCGTTGATCGGGTCTATTGAACAGTTTGACTCAAAAAGTGGTGATATAGCCTCACATCTTGAAAGACTGGAGCAGCTATTTATTTGTAGCGTGGTTGAAACTGATAAAAAGGTGCCCCTATTGTTAACATTGATAGGTGTCGAAGCCTATAATATTTTGAGAGATTTATTAGCCCCTCATGTGCCTAGTTCAAAGTCGTTTGAAGAACTAAAGAAGGCTCTGAAGGACTAAACCAGTCCGAAGAGGTTAGTAATAGCCGAACACTACAAGTTTTATAATCTCATGCAAGACCCAAATGAATGTTTTGTGGCTAAGTTAAAAAATGTCGCACAGTACTGCAGCTTTGGTCAATTCCTATCAGAATGTCTTCACAATTAAGCGCAAACTATTGTCAGAAGAACATTTGACATTTGTAAAGGCATATGGAATAGCTGTGTCAATGGAACTTACAGAAGATCAAATTAAGTCTATGGGGGCTGAATGTGGCAGTCTATCATTGATGGAGGAAAATTTAGGTAAATTATCCTTCAATAAAAAAAAATAGCAGTGAAAATGAATCAGGAAAAGGATTTGAAAAAGAATATTACGATGGCCAGAGTCGCGTAGGAGACCATTCTAGAGGACAAAATTCTCTGGGTGGTCAGCAGAAACCATATTATCGGTGCACGAGAAAACAACATCACCCCAACACTTGCTTTGCAAAAGCTTGGCGATGCTTTAGGTGTAAGAAGATTGGGCATACAAGCAGAGTCTGCCGAAGTAAACAAGTTAATATCTTGTGAGCAGATGAGCCAAAGTCTGACGATGACAATTCCTTAGATTTAGAGTTTTTGTGAACTTTGAGATCAGGTAAGATGTTACCTGGGAAAATGCAACTTGAGGTCAAGGAAAAACGGATTCATTTTGAAATAGATTCTGGGGCCTGTAGAACAATAATTCATATTAATGACTTTAAAGAATATTTGTCACACTTAAATGTACATGCGGTTAAATATGGTTTAAAAGTACTCACTGGTCAAGGAGTAAATAATGTAGGTAAAACTGAGGTATTTGTTAAACATAAAAATGAAATTGTTAAATTACCAATAGTCATTTTAAAGAGTAATCATACTTTTACACCCTTGTTGGGAACAAATTGGTTAGATGTGTTAAACCCCAATTGGAAACAACAAATAAGTGGTAGTCGGTCTTCAAGTGTCGAAGCAGCCGAAAACTCGGGTAATTCTCATCAGTTGATGTCAATAAATCAAGTCACTTTGATCATTTAATGTCAGAAAGTTAAGAAATTTTAAATTTAGTCTCTAAAATTAAAACTGATTTTAATAGTTTTGATGAAAAAAGAAAATCAGGTTTAAAACATTTTCAGTTACATTTAAAATGAAAAGAAGGGGCCCATCCCATATTTCATAGAGCATATGATGTATTTCGCCCTAAAGATAAAGACGAGCTAGAACTGTCAAAAATGGTAAGTTAGTTTTAGCAATTGGGCTAGTCCCATTGTAGTGGTACCAAAAAAGCGTCAAATGAATTACGCATTTGTGTAGATTTTAAGAAAAAACTTAAATCAAGTTTTGGATAGCGATCATTGTACCTATTTTACCCTTGCCTGATGATATTTTTACTTGTTTGAATGGTCATAAATATTTTACGGTAATTGACTTAAAAGGGGCATATCATCAGCTTAAAGTCAGTGAAAATACCCAAAAAATATTAGTGATTAATACACATCTAGGTCTTTATGCATTTTTTAGATTAACATATGGTGTCAGTTCAGCACCTGGAATCTCTCAGTCTGTAATGAATAGTATCCTGGCCGGTTTGCATAATAAGTGATATCTTGATGATATTGGTATATAGTTCTTCTTTAAGCGAATGTTATGAAAATGTCAGAAAAGTGTTTGAACGTCTTCAAGATTTTAATGTAAAAGTAAATGCCAACAAAGGCAAATTTTTAAAAACAAAAGTAAATTTTTTGGGCCATGAAATTGACGTCCCCCCACTGAAAAAAAAAATTAGCAATTAAAACAGCACCCATATCTAAAACGATGACAGAACTAAAGTCGTATTTGGGATCGTTGAATGATATGTGTCAAAATAATATAGGTAAACTTTTCCGAAAGTTGGTCAAAACAATAAGAAGATACTTCTCAGGCAAGTAAAAGTTGGATAACACATTATAATCCGTCTCTTCTTTCCTATTTATGTCACGTATGATGCGAGTAGCTATGGGGTTGGATGTGTATCAAGTAATAAAGTCAATAATCTTGAGAAACCCGTTATATTTGCATCCAGTATCTTATCAGCTACTGAAAAGAAGTAGATGGGCTATACAACATTGTCTGGTTATCAATATGATATACTATATAAGAAAGGTGTGTCAATCACTATTGCTGATGGCTTATCACGATTGTCATGTATTACTAGTATTCCTGAATTTGTAGTTCTTTTAGTTGAATGCCTTTAGATTCGAGTGATATCGCGAGGGAAACAAGTAAGGAGTTGTTATTAGTTAAAGTTAAAGATTTTGTTACGGAACAAAGTCATTACTCCTAAAGCTTTGCAGAAAGATGTTTTAAACCTATTCCATGAATACCATAATAGAATAGTTCGTACTAAAATGCTTCTACCTTCTGACTGTTGGTGGCCTAATATGAACCTAGATGTAGAAAGGTTTATTTCATGTTGTGATATGTGTCAACAGCATCAAAACTTCACAAATTCAAGTAATGCATTGATGTCATGGCCATCAGCACCACTCATTTTTTTTAGAGTTTATATTGATTTTTTCTTTAAAAATAAGTATGTCTTTTTAATACTGGTAGATCAGAGATCTAAGCGGGTAGAGGTTAAATTGATGTCAAATAGCACTAATGCATCGGAAACAATTGCAATTGGTTGCAATTAAGATATATTTTCGCAGTATTTGGTCTGACTACAGAATCAGTTTCAGAAAATGGTCCATAAATTATGACATAAAGGTATTGTAATGAAGGTTCTTAGCTATTGTACTTATCTTGCCAAGGTTGAAAATGTAATTAAGATTGTGTATTCCAGTGATCTAGGTCCAATTTAACATGAATCAAGTTATTCGGACTCTAGTGAGCTAGGTAGTGAAGGTTCTGTAAAACATCAGTTACCTTACCATAGTGTTGTACCTTTAGCTCCCAAGGAATGTATTAATTTGCCAAAACAGACAGTATCAAAACCTATGCCAGTCTATGTATCGGAGTCATCCAATAGTTTCCGAATGCATGATACACCTAAGTTGCCTTTTGTAAAAGAGGTTGAGTCAGAGGTTAGACAGAAGACTGTTGAACACCCAGATTCATCTTCATCCGCAACACAAACTCTCTATGGCAGAATAGTTAAACCTCCGGTAAGATTGGATCTTTAATTAACGAGGGAGGAAATGTAATATATTTCGCGTGCTACTTTTCAATGTAGGTAGTTATTTAGAGTCGATCCGCGAACACACCTTGGAACTGTCAGTGTGTGTGGAGAACTGTCAAAAGGGTTGGTAGCAACTCGTTTGCGCGGGCCACTAAATTATATATGAAAAGTATATTGTTTTCGTCATTAAAGTTTTCAATACAGACTCTGTTTTAATTAAATACACAACAATTACTAACCATCTCTCTAAATACCTACATACAAACATAGACATAGTTTTAGATAAATTATTCTGATTATGTATCTATACCTATATAAAATATAGACAGACACGTTGCTTTTACATATATATTTAAAATCATACATATGCTGGCCGGGTAATTTGCCGATTTCAATAATTGGCAGTATCGCTGGTCCCAACCAATAACACCTCTTCAAATTCAAATTCAGATTCAATACATTAGGAATACAATTTATAATATGTGGCGTATTTTTAAATACGTAAAACTATATACTTCGGAATTAAAGACCTGTTGCTTTTATGGCGTCGGCCGTTGGTGTTTAAATGTATGTTTTTTCTCTCGTTTTCGGCTAATTTTGTGGTAACTGATACTTAGTGTAATTATGCCTCAAAGGTTTTGTATTCCTGACTGTAATTGAAGCTATAAAAATGGGCCTAAAGTTCGTTTTCGGTTTTCCAAAAAAGGACGTAAGTGTACAAAAACAAGAAGTACAAACACTGGTAAGTTTTTTACAATAGATTTACTAAACCCGCGGCTAAAAGAAGACTGCATACCATCTATTTTTTTAAACTGTCCTAGTTATTTTTCAAAAAATGTCAACATAAGGCCAAATTAATAATGACGAAAAGCCCAAAAAGAGTGATGAGTTAAATTTGTCAAAAGCCTTTGAAATAAGCAAAATTAAGTTTGAGGAGCACGAATAAAACATAAATTTTGATAATTTTCTGCATTTTAAACTACCAAATATTGGATTGGATTTTAAACAGAACCTCTTGAAGATAGATTTGGTAAATACAGGTGGTTATTATCATATTTCTGTGCGACAGTTATATCAGACCGAGAGGAGGCTTAGAATTCAATCTATATTAACATTTAACTCTCGCACTTTTGGCTCTATTAATGTTAATAAGCTCTATGAGCTACCTGATTATGAGCCAGATGAAAATTGCTCTCAACCAGACTTTACCCAAGATTTTTTTAAGTTTTTTAGGTTTTCAGCTTCTTTAGGGTCGCATAATTAGCACTTGTGCAGTTTACACACTGATACCAGGACCGAAGCGACCCTATATAAGGCCCTGTGAGTAATAAGGCCCGCGAAGGTAATAAGGCCCATGCACCAATTTAACAAAAATAACAAATTTATAAGCATTATGGCGCCATCTATATATTTGTTCGTTACCTACATTAAATAACCAGGTGGGTAAACTAGATCAAGTTCGGTAGTTTTCCGCTGACGGCATTCACAGTT
>MU195512.1:4413-15463 GCA_016904865.1 Pissodes strobi
ATTATTATTATTATTATTATTATTATTATTATTATTATTATTATTATCGTTATCCACGCTAACTCAGCTTTCGCTGGTAATGATTTAGCCTGATTACTAGGCTGGGGTAACCTAGTGGAAAAACAATTCAGTTCCTCCCACTCAGGCTTCGTTCAGGAATTTGCGGGTTATATGGCATGTCTGAAGTATAACTGCCTTCTGCACGTATCCAATGATGTTCTGAGTTAATACGAGATTCTGAAGATTTTTAGGGAGACCCCAAATTCCTGAAAAATGTCTTTCTGTCCGCTGTGAAGTCTGCATTTTGTTATTTTCTCATGAAAAGCTCGTTTTACCTGCGAAGTCGAGCTCCTTTAGCCTTAGCTTCTTGTCTGAAGAGGTCTTTTAGTTCCACAAGTTGTTGGTGGTGGTGTGGGTCGCCCAAGCAAATTCCTGCTGGGTTCGCTATTGCAGTAGTTTTCCTGATTATTTTCCTCGACCGGATGTTCTGCAGGTATGCGCCTATGACATCAGCTTTTCTGCGGAATTTATCTATATCCTGTTCTAGGCGTCTTTTCAAGACCGGGATCGCACTCTTCGTATTCTGCCGTGCAGACTTTGCTATGTATGTTTTTTGGCCATTGAGTTCGATGACGGTAACAGCAGCGCAGTAGACCGACAAGTGTACTTCATCTAGTGTGCGGAAAGAGGCAAGGTGTTCCCCCAGAACTTCATTGGCTATGCTGATGGCCTTGAAGATGCTTCTTAGTTTGGACAAAGACGGACGGTTAAGAGGGTCATTATTATTATTGTTATTTTTATTTTTTTTTACGATTACTTCGGTTGGTCTCTGTCGGATCTGCAAGCGATCAATACATTATCCAAGTACTTTTCATAAAATTGTTACTGTACCCAGTATTACGGCTTTGACACATTGACTGACTACGTTTTCATTGATCATCAGTTCTCTTAGGTTTATTTGAAAATCCTTATGTACATACAAGTCCGTTACAGCTGATAACTAATGGAACTATTACGGCTTCTTTGAGATTATAAATTCTTTTTAAACTATATGCCAGACTTGATATTTAGGTCGTTTTTCCACCCTAGTTTTTTGGATATTAGCGTCGAGAGGGACAGCAATGTCTATGAGATTGAATTTTTGTTCTTTTTTAGCAAACCATGCTATGTCGGGTTTGTTATGTTCTATGGTCCGAACGGTTATTGTTATTATTATTGTTATTATTATTTGGATAGTTTCTGCGCTTTCCAAAGCAAATAATAAAAAATTTGAAGATGGTTTTAATTTTCATTTCAAAACAGAATGAAGAGTCTACTTCGACTCGTTTGACAGCAAACACCTTCCAAAGATGCACATGCAATTAGAATATATCGAAGGAAGTTAAAATTGACGTTTTTCTCACTTGGGCTTACCTTCGAGAAGGGTCCTAGTGACGATTAATTCTTAAGTGTTGGCGGATGGTCACCAGATAGTTCTCTTGTTAGACTTACGAGTCTACACGAGTAACGTGTATCTTCTGTTGCTGTTGTGAAACATCGTGTGAAAAGCGGTGTGATAACCCTTTTATTTTAAAAGGTAGGTTCAACCCATGTGATTTTAGTAGCATGGCTACCAGAAAATCATTTGTCATTTCACCAGGGTCTTTCCGAGATACTGATACCCATATGTTCTGGGAAATGCCTTGCTTGAGCAGGAGCCCGCCGTCTTATCCGAAGTGCACCAGGTCGATCGTTTTGTGGAGATATTGATCTTCTCAGCTGAGAGGTTCACCTAGCTCGCCCATCTACACTGGAGTCCAGTCCAGTAGCTTTCCACATACGGAAGGCTTAAGGTATCGGCGAGCCCTGGTAGGATCTATTTAAATTATTAAGTGTTAGGCCTACCTGTATCTATAATTCAGTTCATGCTCTATCATGCTAATACGTTAAATTGCCCTAGTGACAACTCTAAAGGCAATTACCGAGAAGTATATTCTGAAATATCACGTCAAGAGATACTGAGGTTCAGTTCTCTAACCTTACCTAGTCTTAATTTTTGTAAAAGGCAGTCCTCTAAAGCCCTGCCAACCTTTTATCGCTTTCATTCTCGTTAATACCAAAAACGTGTTATAAAATTAGGGCATTTAGGTTATTTATGTCAAGTTTATTATATCTGTTTGTCAAACCCATGACAGGAGATTAATTAAAACTATTTAAACCTTATTATTGAATTTCTCGCAATGATAACGGTAGAATTGAGCTCAACTCTCCTTACTTGGTACGGCCATATTTATATTTATTTTATTCAGTAATTTCCTTTTAGCAAAGACAATACTACTATAGTATTGTCTTTGCTTTTAGTTTAGCATTTTGGAGACATTTCTATATTCCAGCTGCCAAGGGAATAAGCTAAGCGTAATTTAGCGGATATTTATTTTTACATATAAATTGTTATATATGTAAGCAATAATAACTAGGTAACATTAAAATATTCTTTTAAAGATAACTCTTCTCGTTAAGTAGTAACGAGGTAATTAATTGAGATATTTTTACGTTTTTATTAAGGAATGTTTCAAAAAACACCTTTGTCATTCTCCTTTTTCATGGAAAATTTTTAACAAAAGGACACTCTTGCGTTGTTTAAAAACCCCATAAAAGAAAATAGAGAATTTTTTTTATAGAAATGAGGGCAAATGAAAGTATGAAGTAAACATTTAAATATTATATATCCTGGTAAAATGAAAGATTAGGACCGATAACTTAAGAATTTTTTCGCTAAAAGAAACTAACTAAAATCTAAAGAAACTAAAAGAAATTTTATAAAATCATAGTTCCGTGAGTTCCTCAAATAATACTCCTCACTATCTTCATTCACAAATTCCACGAAAAAGTGGACTCAACAGATGTCAAATATATGTTCAATAACATAATAAGAAAACTAAAAAAACACTAATCAAGCACAAAAACTTGGGTTTATCTTCTTAAATAAAACTCTCTCAAAAGGACGAACTATACTTTTTTTGTATTAAAAGAGCTTCATTTTCGAAACATGGGGTGTCGATATTTTTTCCAAAAATTTAGAATATCAACCAATATGTAATGGCATTTAGAAGATTGTTGGAAAAAGGACAATTGTTTAAAAATCCTGTATATTAAAAGCAAAGTACTCTAGGTTATAAGCAAGTATATAAAGATTAAAAAGTTTTCTTTCAATTGAACCGCCAGTTAAAAGAAGGAAATAACTCCAAAAAATAGATTACTGGGAAATCGCGAAAAACTATTTATTTTATTTTCTTTAAATTTCCCCTGTATTATAATGATAGTTGCAATACAGTACAATATGTTTAGACAGTTTAGGATAGAAAGAAACCATTTATTGGTTTTCTTTAGCTAGATATCATGAAAAGAAAAACTTGGATTTATTTCTTTCTTCAAACTAATGATTTTTTTATGACAAAAATACGAAATAAGCGCACAAATAGGTAAAAAAAACTTTTTTATTAAACAAGTTATTGCTTCTAGATAAAAAACAATTCAAACTTTATAATAAAAATACAAAATAACACAAATCCGTAAAAAAAACCTATTTATTAAACGAATTATCGCTTCTAGATAAAAAAAAATCAAAATTTACAACAAAAAAATTATTTTTTTCTGAAAGTGTCATAGCAAACAACAAAAAACACCTCTTAACTCAACTACCTTTCTTCCTCGGGAGTATCAGATGAAGTAGTTGGCCATGTAAGGATATTTTCGTAAAATTGTTTTTTATCTTCGGGAATATACTGAACGATTTTACGAATATCTTCCATCTTCTTCTGGTTTATTGGTATTTTGTCATTGTATGCTTTTACAGTGGGAAATGCAGGCTGAACTCCCGTTTTCTGAAGTAAAAATGTATACTTCACCAGACCACCTATTTGTTCCGATACTGTTAGGTAGCCTTTAGGAGAAGAGCAATACTCTAAATATTTATATTTGGATATCATAAACTTAGTAGTTTTGTCCACCGACTTACAAGATTTCTTGTAATAATTTGGCCAGGTATTTTTGAAGTCAAATATATCATCTGAAGTGATAGTTGTCACCGAAAATCCCCTCTTTTTAGCAGTGGAGATCATTAGGTTGTACTCCTCTGGTACGTAAATTCTGTCGTTTCTTCTAATAAGCCGCTTTGCCGTTCCGAAGTTTCGATCACATTGTAGAAAGGAATGTCCACGTACAGGAAAGTACTGATAAATTTTATCAAAACGACCGGTCGAAACCAACATAAGCATGAACCTGATCAGTGTATTGTTTCTGTTCTGCCCTCCACAAGCGTCACTGAAAACGTGGAGCTCCTTGATCGCGGGATCCATGCTCTTGATGCTTTTCCACAATAGGCTGCAGACATCATCGGGTCCTCTCTCAGCTTCTCCTTCATGGTAGGTGTAGAAGTCGGCAGAATTTGTTTTCAAATCGTGAACACAAAACACATAAAGCCATAGTTTTCTAAGATAAAACATTTCCTGCACTGGTATTTTTGGAAGCGGGAGGTTTTGCATGTAGTCGAAAACAATAGCTCCGACATTTTCTTTCTCTTGACATAATGCTAACACTTCTTGTTGTTTCAGGTAAAATTTCTTAGCACGTCTCAAATGCACCATTTTTTCGGCGACAGCTACACGTTTAGCGTTTTCGTTCAATGTTGGACTTTTTATATTTGCCTCAAGTTCCTCACAAGTTGAGCAAACGTCAACCTGTGATCTGCCAAACCTGTAGCCATGGTTATCATTAAAGTATTTCCTAAAAAAGTCGTATTTCACTTTGTTGGTATGTTCAGGATACTTACTGCAGAAAAGTGCATGCATTATTTGTACGTTAAGGTTAGCATCCAAATATTGGATGGTTTTGGAGCTGTAATGCGATTCTTCTAACGGAAATGATCGAATATGCTGGTCAATCGCAAGAATTACATCGTTGGGTAGACACTTGCCACGATTTAAATGCATACCACGTTGATCTAATGGTATTTTTCCGTCAGCAATGAGAGATGTCAGCCGAAAAATTGCTTTACTTTTTATAGCATACAAAATGGAAAAAGCTTGCCTACATACCTCAACCTTCTCAGAATTATTATTCTGCACAAAATAGGTGTAAGTACTATCTCGCCTTTTTGGATTTTCGTTTTTAGAACGTCTCCGAATAACATTCGATCGGTTTATGAGGCCCATAAGAAATGTATCCTGTTCATTTTTTGGACGTCCACTGTACACACTTTGCAGAAGCATTTGCTTTTCTTCCATACTAAACTTTTGTGTGCATCTTTTTTTACACCTACACTCACTCTCGGTATTTGATCTGGCTGGTACAATACGCCCCGTAGTTGAACTCGTATAGGCTTCACCACGCAAAAACGATGTGCCTTTTTTACCTCGTGTTTATACAGATGTTTGTTTCGTGCGCCCTTTTTTCTCTTACGTGATATTGCAATCTCGATCGAATTATTTGTGTTACTGTCCTCACTTGTACTACTATCACTACTACTACTAGACATTTTAATATTTACAACGAAAATCAAAACGCTGACAACAGTAAACAAGTCCGCTGTCGATGTAAATAGCAACTGAACAACTGAATCACTATCGAGATCCAACACGCTTGACTTGCCGCCAAATTAATAAGCATCTGACCAAACAAACGTACCATAAAGTTGAAGAAGGAAATAAATCCGGGATGTATTTCCTTATTAAAACTGCCGCATATTTTATGTTCCAATATATCCGTAATTTATATGGTGATTATTTCCTTCTTGGCGCTGACAGATGGGCCTTGCTTCAAAACACACATTTTTGATTAAAAGTCATTTTTGACATTTTTGGCGTTTATCCCCTTCTTCTAACTGGCGATGGATGGCGGTTCAATTAGTGTGTCCTACACTACTTTTGTATAAATAAAATTTCCAGTCGTTTAGGGACAGAATCGTGCATCGAAAAGGTTTTCCAAAAAAAGAACAAGATATAATTTTTGCTCATCAAAAAAACAACAAAAAAAACCAAGGGCGTACCACTTTTGCAAAAATGTCAAAAATATATTTCTAAGAGGTACGAACGCCACTGAGAATGTAATACATATTACTATATCTAAAAATGTTCATATTATTATATATTTCTAAATACAATTCACGCATTTTTTTAATTAAAAAATGTCTTTTATTAAAAAAATATATACATTTCTTATATAAATTTCTCTCACCACTTTAAGGGATTTCTTAGACTAAAATATCAACATTTTCAGATGATAACACAAATTGTACGTCTGAAGCGGACTGTATTTTGGAAAAGCCAAATAAGCCCATTTTCCGAAAAAATGCTTTAGGATAATTTTTAATTAAAAAATAACAAAATTTTTGGATTGCTCTATAACAATTTCCATTAAAATCTTCTAAGATATGTGATTTGTTCATAAAAGTAAATAACCAATCCTTTCAGTCCCAATTTGACTGTGACAAAATGTTTTACAAGGATTTTTGATGAAGTCTGTGAAATAAAGGCATATTTTCGTTTTTAGTTACGTATTATACGATCTAGAAATCCAAAGAGTATTTTCATAACAGAAGTAAATATTCAAGAAACATTTTCAGCGATATAAAAAGACCATCAATATTCGAAAGTATCAGTATATAACCCTAATATAAGTCCCTTTTCTTACTTTCAAAGCTGAATATACTCATGATTATGTATGAAGGCTAGATAAACATGCTAGTTGACGTTGTCGATGGCAATTTCATAAAGAAATCTTTAACAACCTGATTACCATATTTCCTAGAAGAGGGATTTTTGCCAATATTGCATTCTACTAAAAACATCTAGTTTTATGGCAAAGCATAATTTTGCTTTATCGCTAACAATATTTGATGTCTTTTAATGGCGTGATCCGGGAAATGACGGATCTATATTTATATTCAATAATCCTGGTTATTTGAACATGATTATATCCAGAGGCAAAATATATATATTTTAGATGTTTTTCCAGCCCAATATTTGGTGGATATATGCGTAGAAAATCGAAATTATTAGAAAAAGATGTGATTTATAGAGAGAATTGAGTAGGTTCATAGCAAAACAGTGTATATCGTAATAGTGCAGATTCAAAGTTTTGTACCTATACGGAAAATCTATTTGGCCCTCTGTAAGTAGTGTTAAGCAGAGAAGACATTTTTTTAAATTTAAGTAAAAACCTTCTATTAATTGTCGATATACTCCATTTTATTTTTATGTGATAATCGCGGTCTTTTCTTACCAGGAGATATATAAGCAGTGGAAAGACTTGATCGGTCAATAGCATTATACAATTTCTTTAATACTGCTGTAAAATGCAAACCGTTCCGTTCGATGTTCAGTGGGATAATCAAAACAGTGATTTTCTACTTCTTTATTACATCAATAACGTGAGCAATTATCTCACGTGCGGCGCTTCTAATGGTTTTCTCCCGTTTGTTCGCCTTCAAAATAATATGCAACAACGCAGGAAGTCCTTAATTTACTTATAAATTAAAAGAAAATAGCGAATATGTTGCACGTTTATGAAATAGTGTTTGAGTCCCTCTTTAACAAGAAGTGGCGAGTATCGAATCTAAGGATTTGGCCAGTGTAAAATATTTTCAAATTTCATTTTATATGCTGCATTTAGCAAAAAAAGATGCTGTATTTTGCGGTAAGAAATATTAAAAAGAGGTCAATACATTTCGGTTAATTAATTCTAAATATATTGATCGATTTGTTGTCAATAAGCTTAAGGTTGCCGCATTTATTATTGTAAATTAATTTTACTCTATATATAGGTTAACGATATATTTGTATTAGCTTCTACAACACTGTTGTGGCCGTGAGTAGCTGTTTTGAACATCCCTTTCTCTTATGTGGCTCTCAGGCACTTTGTGACTATATTTATTTTAGTTGATAAGCGCTTAGGTTTGGTCAAATCACTAAAATAGGATATTATGTTATTAGTATAACATTGCTTAATTTATATTACATTATCATAGAGCGGCCAAACCGTTCTATATTTTTAAGAGTTGGGTTAATAAAGCCTACTGTAAAGTCTCATTGGATCCGTCAAATTCATATTTTATTTTCGGTTTGAATATTTCATAACTTTTGATAACTTCTGATAACTCTTTGAAATCTCTGACTGATTTGAGATAGTCATATTTATCTTTTCACGCGGCATGCTGCAATATTCGCAATATTCCGTTGGTACTGTTGGAAGCACTGGGTAGGAGGAATGGGCTATCATCCCGTAATTGTTTCTTTCGATTCAGATTTGTAAAGGTTTATCACTTTCGTAGGAGTATTTCCTAGCATTTCTTGAAAAATTTAATTTCAGCTCATTAATAATTGTGGTTTCTGCCGTCACTTTACAACCGTAATAAACGAGAATTAAGTCGTTTATTATCTTATTCCTCGTATCGAGTCGCTTTGCATTTTTCAGCTCTATCACTTCTTTCTGATCTGACGTTAGTTCTCTAATTCCGTGGAAGTGGAAAAAGGCAATTGACTGAAACCGATGTTCTCGTTCTGCTAGAAATACTCTTCGGTGAGAAAGGAAGCTTTTTGCTTTAGTTCAGTCTTAGTAGACTCAACTTTCTGTATTGTTCTAATACTACCCTTCTAAGGATCTTTGAGTGAGTCCCTTAACAGTGCTCGACGCTACCAAGTTATTCGGATATTTGTATTGCACTAGAGGCTTTTCGGGCTCATTTTACAAGATTGAGACCGTCGATTCTCTAGCCATACTCACACATAAAAGAAGGTTTTTTTCTCCGGACCAATTCTATCACCAGTCTTATCACCTGGCTACAAGTTTTAGCTTAGGGGTATATTACTTCCAGTTTCATCCTCGGGGCCATCGAGCGCCATAGCAGTACCTACAGGTGCCCGGCGGCGCCTCCACCAGAGCTTGAAGAACCGGATCTAATGGGGTATCGTTGACTAGGTTCTAGTGTAATTTCCTAATCCTATTAGGGCTAAAACTTACAGTAAGGGATTGGGGCGCGGTTAAAGTTGAAAAAATGCTCAGAGTTCGGTAATTTTTTGACAGCATTTGAAACAGGTACAGAAAACCCAAATATTCCATGAAACGTATCATATCCTTGAATACAATAATCGCCTGCAATTTGTTTAAAATTATTCATTGTTATACAGGGTGGCCAAGTTTTGCAAATACACCCCGGGCTCATTTTTTTTAAATGGAACACCCTGTATATTTTATTTTCAAGATAACATTTCTAGCTTTCAAAAAATACTCTACATGATACTTCTCCGACCAATAGTTTTGTAGTAAAATAGCACTGAAAATAAATTTTCTGCATTCTAATACGTTCCTGTTCCTTATCTATATTAATGACCTGCTGACAGAAACATATTATCCAGTTTACAGTTTTGCGATGACAGTACCCTTGTCTTTCAATTTAGATCAGAAAAACCTTTACGAGCGACTGAGACTTATCACCGCAGACAGGAGCAGATTACAGCAATTAATAAAGACCTACGGAGAAAGTTCAAACTTGGGGCAACAGAAATTTGGTCCAGTTCAATGCAGCAAAGACACAAGCAGCCACGTTTAACAAGCCGGCCAATACTTCGGGCTCTGACATCATTATGGCAGGATCGACCATTCATTCATCCTCGTCAATTGGACTGCTTGGTGTCTTGGTCAACAGCAATATGTCCTGGCATGACCACGTTGCTTACATCGCAAAATCAGCCTCCCAGAAGCTTGGTGCGCTATTTCGCAACAAAAAATTGTATACACCGCAGCCGTTACTCTTGCGCAAATAAGACTGTGCTTAGAATATTGCTCACACATCTAGGGTGACGCACCAAAGCACACCCTAAAGCTGCTGGATTTCATTCAGAAGAGAGCTGTTCGTCTTGTCGGCGATCCGGAGTTGACCCGGAATCTGGATAGTTTGGAACACCGCGGACACGTCGCCGAGATGTCCTTGTTTACAGATATTTTCACGGCAGATGTTCCCAGGATTTGACCCACCTCATCCCGCCTCTGGCAACGCCTGTCAGATAGTCACGACAGACGGCAAGAGCGCACCAGTTCGTCGTACAACTGGAAACACCTAGAACATCACTTTACAAGACCTTATTTGTCTGACGCACTGCATCACTGTGGCCTCACTCATAATTGACTATCTTTGTTTGAAACTGGTTTATTAATTTACTTTGCGCTTCCTGAAAACAATAATTTCCTGTTTCTTGAAATATTTCTAATAAACATGTAAAAGTTTCGGGTCTCAGTTTACTTAACTTATGATTATTAGGCCATCTACACTTAACTTGTCAATAATGGATTATGTTCATTATGCTGTAGTGGCTTTTACAAATTCGTAAATCTTCTGTTTTATTTATGATGGTGTCATGGCTTACTATTATTAGATATTCAAAAATAATCAACTTAAAATCAACATAATCTTATTAGAAAGCAGAAAATTTGTGTTCAGTTTTATTTTACTACAAAACTATTGGTCAGAGAAGTATCAAGTATGGTATTTATTGAAAGCTAGAAATGTTCTCTTTAACATGAAAATGGAATGTGTATTCCATCTAAAATAAATTTGCCCAGGGTGTATTTGCAAAACTTGGCCACCCTGTATAACAATGAATAATTTTAAGCAAATTGCAGACGATTATTGAATTCAAGGATATGAAACGTTTCATGGAATATTTGGGTTTTCTGTACCTGTTTCAAATGCTGTCAAAAAACGACCGAACTGTGAGCATTTTTTCAACTTTAACCGCGTCCCAATCCTATAAGTTTTAGCCCTAATAAACCTTATATCAAAGTGATCGCAGTCAAGAAGAGAATAAATTGAGATAATTATATATCGGGTGTTACAATACAAGTTTGGTTCGTCACGACTTTTTCGGACCACCCTGTATTATGGCTATATTTTTAAAATACTATCAACAACATGCAAAATAGTTATTTATGCAACAAGTGTGTAAAGTGAATCTTTTTTTATGAATGGTAATATTGTCGCATGAGCCGTAGGCGAATGCGACAATCCCATGAATAA
>JAEQML010072529.1:0-15463 GCA_016904865.1 Pissodes strobi
TTTTTTTATTTTAAATAGCATCCTGTATATTTTATTAAATTGGAAGTGCCACTGAATTCTGATATGTCCAAAATAATACAAAGTTAAAGAGGGTTACATTGCATCTAGGCCACCCGGTATTTACTCCACTCAATTAAAATTAAAAGTTCTTAAGGAGACAAATACCACACATGTTGTGTATATTGAGTTTTATATCGATGACAATAATCAAATCATTTGTTATATAGTCATATTCATAATCTTTATTACTGTTAGACCTGATACAGTACAGTTACCCTTTTCCATTAATAATATCAACAGTAGAAATAAGAGTTTGTTCTATCTGTGCTACTAAGAACAAATCTGCATAAAAATTCACCATTGTACACCATTTAGCCATTATACCAGTAATATAGATATTGATACTACCAGCTTGGGCCAGTTTATTAGTACTATTGACCGAAAATTTGTAGAACCTCAGGTTCATTTTTGAAAAACAACTAGATTAGGATCTGTAGAAATTGTTTTAGATATTAAGGATCCATCGCTATATCTGTAATTGGCATATTTTGCTGTTGATACAGGGACGAATAAATAAATAAATACAAGCATGTACATGAAAATTAAATTAGGTAATTATGTCTTCAAACATTTATATAAACATAGTTATAAAATAGTTAGTCTTACTTTTATTCCTTGAAGGCCTCTCATTACCAGACTCTAGGTGAGATGTTTCTTCATGATCTCCTTCCAAATTCAACGTCTTTTTCTTATTTTTCTTCTCTGAAATATAAATATTTTATTGCTTAACAGTTAATTAATTATCTTGAATTCCTAGTATTTTGAGAAGGCAAGAAGTGCAAATGCTAATGCTCCATTAATAAAATTACTGGATCTAACCTAGAACTATTGACACTGGAATTATTGCTAAATTAAATTAGTGATACAGCAATTATCGTTCAAATATTCATGTTTACTTAAGTAAGGTTAAGGTCTTGACATTTAGATTATTAAAATACCAACATACTATTTACTAATACGCAGGCCATATACAATACATGGTTATACATGTCACTAATTCAATACTTAATACAATACAAACCTAGCCTAGCCTAATATCACAATAATGTGAACAAAACAAATGACGGGCTAAGCCATTTGTCGCTAAATTAGCATTTTGCCAATTTTGTCCAGATTCAGAAAAATTGCTGTAAAATAGCAACGCCGACTGGGGTAGACTTCCGTATTCATTTAACTAATGTTCCCTAGATTCAGAGTAAGCTGTTACCCTGAATTTAGGGTTTATTTTCAGACTGCGCGTTCTTAAGGCAATTAACTGTATATTTAGTTTTGAAGAGTTCATATATGACATTTAAATGCAATTCAGGCGATCTCAGTATTAAAAATACATATATTATTGTCCTGTCTTAATTAGTAATAAATATTAGCTTACAGTAGATTTGGCTAAATTTGATATTTTTATTATCTAGCATCAGTTAATAACTATGTACGCTATTGGTTGTATGTTATTTAAATTGTCACGCTTTTTTTATTTGTACGTATGCACCTCTAAACGTCGAAAATCGCCAATGAGTGTAAAAGTTTTGAATATCCGAGCAGTAAGCTTCATGTGTTAAGGAAGTAAAAATACCGAAAATGTCAGGCCGTTGGCTTCGCCGCCAAATATCATAATTTTCTGTATACAGTCCACTCGCATTCTAAAGTTATTAAATTAAAATATTACATTTTTTAATACAGACAACTTTTCGGTTCTGGGACCAGCACAGAAGAGGTTCCGTTTTCTAGTTAAATTTGATGTAAATTTAGAAACGAAGTGGAGTAAATTGACACAAACAGATGAATCCTCCACAACAATATAAACACTACATCACAGTGATTTATCAGCCACAAAAGAAGATACTGAGCATTGAGGAGAACACAGAAAAATGGATCAAAACTTTTGAGGAATCCTGTTCCAAATTTTAAGCGAACTATAGTAGATTTTTTTTTATGTCTGTGCCACAGGTCATGAAAGGCTATGGCCTATAATATACCCGTGAGGGTACCGTGACCTGTTATATGGCTTAAACCGTCAGCATTGTCCAAGTATCGAAACATGCACACTTGGTTCACTTCACGACACTTTTAGGCAACGCAGTAGTACTTCCGCGGTCGTTACTGTAGAACTACCTACAATAACTACTACTTTTTTGGCTATCCGGCCAGGAATCGATCCCGGGTCTCCCGCGTGAAAGACGGAGATACTGACCACTATACTATCGATTTATTTGCATCACGGTGGCATCTTGTTCTGTCTGGGAAAAAAATAACACATTTTTATGTGATTCTAAGGAGTAGTAACAGAAAGTCATGGAACCAGAACTTTGACTAGAGCGAATAAGAGTTAACCATTTTCAGATTGTTCAACGCCTGCTGTCCAGCAATCAGATTCCGAGATGGTCGGATCAAACAGCAGAGTGTATTAATGTGCAACCTAAATAATAACTTAAATAAAAAATTTGATAACTTAAGTCATATATTACATCATAATATGCAGCAATCAAAGTGTACTAACGCCCTACAGGAATTGGTGAATGAATAGGAGTGCTCAGCAAGCACTCGAAATAGGCAAGCAAAATACTGAATTACAATCTTTGTAGCGGGTTAAACTTACCACACACTACTTAGCTACAATGTTTACATAGCAAACAATGACAAAGGAAATAAATTAACAAATTGGTATACGTCGCGACATCTAGTAAACACAGTTAAAACTAAGGTTTTTAAACATTGAATTAAAAAGAAGGAATCTATAACGGTGAAGGCGGAACATGCTCGAATTATCAATGATCGTCGAGTCGACAGAGTACTATAGTAGTAATTCCCCGTAATTTGGTGGAAATGAAAATACTGTAGGGCAGATTAGTTAAGAAAAGGGTGAGTTTAGAAAGAAAAAAAAAGGAGGGGGGGGAGAAGGGTGAGAAAATAAATTAGTATTTGTCAAGAAGGGTATTAATTATTTATTGGAATTCGGAAGGCTGTGTGGACTTAAGGAGTTAAAAAATAGATTACTATCAAACTTAGTCTGTTCATTAACACAAACATAATCTGGTGATTTTATGGCTTTGTTAATTTCAAGGATTTCTAGAAGGTCCAACTTTAAGCCTTTCTGGCAAACATGAAGAACTTCCGCGTCTGCCTCCGGTACGAATCTATGTCTGGCCTCGATAATATGGTTAGCGAATGGAGAAGAAGTATTAGTAATAAACTTATTTAAGTTATTTTCAATTAGTTTAGTATGTTCTTTTACCCTTGTTTCAATTCTCCTTCCGCTTTGCCCAATGTAGCACACATTACAGTCAGGATGAGAACATTTGAGTCTGTAAACGCCTGATCTGTGGGTGGCTGGAATATTATCTTTGGTGTTAACCAGGTGTTTAGATAAGTTGTTTGAAGTACGATAGCACACACACATAATTGTTTATCCGCATCCCTCAAAAAACTCTCAGCAACTTGATTGGATAATTTATCAAAATATGTAATACTTCTGTATACTGTTACTTTATTATCTTTACATAAAAGTATTTTGTTTAACGATTTATTGAGGTGTTTAAAATAAATTTTATTAATGACATTATCAGGATATCCGTTGTTTTTAGAAATTTGAAATATAGTTTTTAATTCTTTTTGAAAGTCATTTGGGGAAAGAGGAATATTAAAAAGTCTGTGAAAAAGTGAATTAAATGCTGAGAATTTTTGGTTAAAAGGATGGTTAGAAGAAAAAGGGATAACATTGTCAGTTGCTGAAGGCTTTCTATACATTTCAAACTCCAATAAATTTGTGCAAGATTTCTTAATCAATAGATCTAAAAAGGGTAGACGACCTTCATTTTTTGTTTTTCATAGGTAAATTCAATGCACTTATGAATGGAATTAAGGTGTTTTAAAAAATCTTGTAGATCATTTTCGGAACCAGTAAAAATAGTGAAAACATCGTACACGTACCTAAAGCAACATGTAACAATTTTAGAGTCTGATTAATAAATAATTAATATCCTTCTTGACAAATACTAATTTATTTTCTCACCCCCCCCCCCCCTTTTTTTTTTCTTTCTAAACTCACCCTTTTCTTAACTAATCTGCCATACAGTATTTTTATTTCCACCAAATTACGGAGAATTACTACTATAGTGCTCTGTCGACGATCATTGATAATTCGAGCATGTTCCGCCTTCACCGTTATAGATTCCGTCTTTTTAATTCAATGTTTAAAAACCTTAGTTTTAACTGTGTTTACTAGATGTCGCGACGTATAGCAATTTTTTTA
This sequence comes from Pissodes strobi, assembly GCA_016904865.1. Taxonomy (NCBI): domain Eukaryota; kingdom Metazoa; phylum Arthropoda; class Insecta; order Coleoptera; family Curculionidae; genus Pissodes; species Pissodes strobi. The sequence continues at coordinate 4,307 of JAEQML010072529.1, forward strand.
TTTATTTCCCTAGTCATTGTTTGCTATGTAAACATTGTAGCTAAGTAGTGTGTGGTAAGTTTTTTAAAATTTTCTGTATAATTTTGCCTTTTATTGTAATTTTGGCGTACTTTTGTTATTTTAATGTATTTCTCTTATACAAAAATATATTTTAGGGTCTGATGATGATGAGTGAACTCATTGAAGTGATCTAAAGATTGGCATTTTCATTTGTGGAGAAAAGTCTTCCCCCTTCTTCTAACCCGCTATAATAGCAACTCCACTTCAAGATGGACTTCTACTTACAATACAACTTGCTTCGGCTTACTAAATAGTGGAGCAGCAATATATGTGAAGTAGAGTAAGCATTGGAGAGAGGGAGATGACACTATCGCCTCTTCGGAAGATGACAATAAAGCAATACATTTTATGTATTTATCGTCCACCCACTTCATCAATTAATGATTTTATGCAAGAAATTGTAATACTGAACATATGAATGAAAACTGCCTTATTTTTATCGTAGATTTTAATATAGATATTAGTGACATCCAGAGTAAAGGCTATGTTCATTTTATTTCAATGTGGTAGTCTTGTAATGCTTGCCCATCTGCTTTGGATTATCCTAGCATATGGGCGAACTAAAAGACCTGTATTGATAACATTTTTACTAACTGTGACTCTTTTAGAGCGGAGGTGCTAAGACACTCATATATCAGATCACACAGCTCAGGAAATAGTTTTTAATATTGAGATAAGGATGAAAACAAACAAGGTAAGGAATTTAGTGTTGATAATAAAGAATATTTTTAAAATATACTATTTAAAGAACATATTAATGTAAATGAAATTCTTATAATTATAACTAAGCTTAAAAACAAAGCAAGTACAGGGTATCATGGAATCTTATCAAAATTAATAAAAAAGTGCGCAGAAAAACTTGCAATTCCGTTATGCTACATTTTAACAATTCATTTAAGTATGGTACGTTTCCTGATGATCTAAGGTTTTATAGTGAAAAACTATTTAGCCCTGCACAGCTTGGCTACCTTAAAAGTAAGTTCGTTGAAACGATTGTGTATGATTTCGTTGCTAAAATTTTAAAAGGATTTGAAGAATTAAATTTGTCTATGGGTATATTCTTGGACTTGTCCAAGGCTTTTGACAGCTTGGACCACTCCATTGTTCTGAATAAGCTTGAGCGCTATGGTGTGCGAGGGTCATCATTACAGTGGATAAGTTATTACCAAACCAATTGTAGGCAGAGGGTTGTTAAGAGGGATGTAGAGCGTTATTTCTCTAAGGAGGGAACTCTTGGATTGGGGATGCTCCAGGGCAGTGTGATAGAGACTCTGCTGGTTGTTTTCTATGTAAACAGATTCTTGTTCAGAGGTCTCATCTGGTCTTGTTCGCCGATGATCCGAACATTTTAATTGTTGCGACCACTGTCTTTGAACTCCTCAGCATTTCTGGCGAGGAGCTGAGGATACGCAGGATTGGTTCTCAAAAAAGAGGCTTCTTCTAAACAACGAAAAACAAATTATTTGTGCTTTAGAACAAAACAGCGAAACAGTAACATTCCTGTTGAGGCTCAGCTTACTGGTCAGAGTGTTTCCCTGGCCAAAAGTATAAAATGTCTGGATGCGTATGGATATAGATCAAAATCTTAATTATGCGGACCAAGTCAACTAGGCCTGCTATTCCTTAAAAATCATAGGAAAATCTTAGATCTTAGCACACTTCGTGTAATATATTTTACAAAATATACATTTCATTTAAAAATCATGGCAAAATCTTAGATCTTAGCATGCTTCATGTAATATATTTTACAAAATATACATTTCATTTTGAGGTTTGGGGTCGTATTCTGGGAAGGGGGCATTGGTGTCCACAGTGTGATCACTGTACAAGGTGTCCCATTTTCGATCATATTATGGGGTATCTCACTTACGAATAAAGATAGAGAGTTGCGGTTTTCGCAATACTGTGCTACTTTTTTGTGAAAAGAACGATGGTATAAACAAAATTTTCATAGCCCGGTTCGTTTCTGAGATACAGGGCGAAATTGAAAATAATGCAGTTTGGGACCCCCCTCGTATCTCCGTTATCCTTTAACATATCGCAAAGCTGAAATTGCTCTTATACAGTTTTTGACGTAGAATCCAGTGGCGTGATCAGATTTTTGCTGTGAGCTGTCAATTTTTAGCTATGAATCAAACTTATGTTTTTTTAAATGGAACACCCTGTATATGTTTATTTCGTTTGATTGGAAATGTTATAAGCTTTGTAAAAATATATAATACAATACTAAGCCTAAAATTCATAATTTCACAAAATGTGTCTGTGTCTCTATACGACACTCTTGATGAGTATAGTATAAGCATTGTCTTTTAAACAATGGTATAAGTATTAGCAGGCAGAGACTATTAAAAACAATGGAATGGTAATTTTTTATTGGCAAGACCTTTCAGTGGCAAAATTTATATTTTCTGTGTAATATTGTATTTTTTACGATGGCTCAAACTGAAAATTATCAATATTTTGAAAAATATGACATGTTAGTCTGCTTTATACAGAGCAATGAAAACTTCCGTGAAGCTTCTCAGCTATATTCCAATAAGTTTGTTCGAATATTTATTTACCTTTTGACTTATTTGGGTTAATTTTTTTAAGTATCATTTTAATTTATAGATATTCCGAAAGAAGGCATCCTGATCTTTTAAAGTTTTCCGGAATAAAGAAAAAAATTGGTAAAACTAGGAACGTTGCCTCCGCCCTTACCGCGATTTTTCTTATTATAATAATAATAATAATCATATATTTCAGTAGGCAAGCCTAATACAAACTACTAACTTTACAACTAAGAAAACTCACAGTAGGTATAGAGTTATGTATACATACATATGTTCACACATCATTACTTTAGACACTTTTTAATCCAATTTTATCAGCTCTCGTCTGAATTGACCCACCGATGTACAGTCTCTGACTGCAGCAGGTAAATCATTATATTCACTAAGTCCTTTAAAGAAAAGCGAATTCATGGCCCTTTTTGAATTTGTTCTTTTTATATAAAAATTGTCCCTATTACGGGTGGGATATTCATGCACATCCCTAACAAAAGTTACTCGACTGCTAAGGTATGATGGTAGTAGATTATTTAGTATCTTAAATATAAAAATCATTGTTAAAAATTTTAATCTCTGAGCCACCGTTTGCCACTCCAGGCATGTAAGCATAGTGTTAATTGGTGTATACCTATTACATGACAAAATTATGCGCATAGCTCTATTTTGTAATACTTGCAGCATAGATTTAGAGTTGTTATCAAAAAGATACAGTAAGCTCGGACAATAATTGAAATGAGGCTGGATTATAGTATTATATACCGTAATTCTGGAATTAATGGAAAGGTGCCTTGCCACTCTCGAAAAAAAGAACAATTTCTGTAGTATTTTATTTTTAATATAGTTAAAATGTTTTTTAAATGTGAGAAAATTATCAATGACAAATCCCAAATATTTAATTTCCTGAATGAACTCTAATTTCGTTCCATACATTTGTATATTTATGTTTGAATTGTCTATACTGGAATATTTATATTTACTTGTAAGAATCATTGCTTTTGTTTTATTTACATTAAGCTTAAGTTTATTTATGTTAAGATATTCTTCAACTTTTTTTTTTTTATTTCGTTGTTGATCTTTTCTATTGCTAAAGGCAAATTTCTGTTGTTGCAAGCCAATAAGGAATCATCCGCAAACAAGTTTATGAAATCCGGATTAACGAAGTAGTTAATATAATTAAGGTAAATTATAAAGAGTAGCGGACCCAGGACGCTGCCTTGTGGTACACCAAAGATATTTACAATGTCATCCGAAACCGTTAAGTTTATTCTGGTAACCTGTCGTCTGTCAGCTAGATAGCTACGAAACGTTTTTGGTAGGGGCCGGATAAACGTTCCATGTTCTCTTTAGTCCGGAAAGTCCGGTTCCATGTTCTCTTTAGTCCGGAAAACATTAAATGACCAGGTTGTCTTCTTTCAGAATATCCATAAATTAAAATACTATCCATTAAGTTAAGGCTGATCTACCTCCAACAAACAAAATATTTCAGGAATATTTATTCTACCTACCACCAACCTATAATACAGTCAGGCAAAAAATTGATGATCTAATAAACACCAAAAGTAAGGATTACTTTAATCTAAAGACAAAAATATTATTAGATTCAATCATTCCTTTAACAAAACTAATCAACAACTTTAGTAGTAATAATTTCTTTCTCTCAGTTCTAAAAATGGCCCGGATGATCCCAATATACAAGAGTCAAGATTCTGCTGATGTCACAAATTATAGGCCAACCTCATTATTGCCAATATTTCCAAAGATCTATGAATCTGTCTTAAAAAATCAAATTAATCTTTTGTCACTAACCAAATTTTAGAAGAGGGCCATGATTCAATATTGTTTTAAACGTCTGGGCATATGAATAATACTTTTGACAGTTCGTTTAATTTAAAATAATAATATGCTCTTTTATCGTCTAAAATCCCTTTAAAAACGATTTTAAGTGGCAAAATTGCATAAAAATCCGAAAATTCGGACTTTTTTAGGACGATAGCCGTGGCTTCGGACGAATTTGTCGTGGATTTTGAAGCGAAAATTCATTTTAAATTCAACCGTCCATTAAAAATAAGCTGTGCTATGGATACAAATACACTGCGAATATGATAATTAAAATTAATACTTTTGACGGTTCGTTTAATTTAAAATATGTTTTTTTATCGTCTAAAATGCATTTAAAACGATGGTAAATGGCAAAATTGTATATAATACCGCCCTAGCGGCTAGAATCGGATTGCGCATTTTCGTCCCATTTGCCGAGATTTACCCTCATACCGCCGCGTAAGATGTTTACACATCAAAAACATACCACTTACCAAGTGACCTCTTTCGTGTTTTTCTTGTCTCAAAACTTACCTGGGAAGATCACATTTCTTATTTGTGTAGGAATTTCTCAAGGGCTATCTACCTTGTTAGAATGTTTCAATATCAACACTGATGACGGCATATCACTGTTGTTTTGGTTCGCATATCCTATGTGATTCCTAACTAAGATCACAGTGCCCACTCACAAGATTTTCAGATTGCAAGGAATATGGATATTCACTGTATCTTACTCTTAACTTTCTGTCTCGAATTAAGCAGCCCACCCTAATAGCTGAAGGTTTTTGCTCTGACAAAACCTAGGTTCTTCTTGTTATCTGAATAACTGGATATTTGTGAGAACTTCATGCCCTTTGCAAGCTTAGTGAAAAGTTCAGGAGTAAAGGAGTTGCGAGTGGTTTAGTAAATGTTTTGTTTTCGCCAGTGAAAGAAAAGGAGAGATAACTTTAGCGAAGATTGTGTTTTCTCTAGACACTTTAGGTATATTTTAGGGAATACTACAGTTTAATAGCATAGGCAATTGTTAATAATGTGTATCCTTATTTCTACAGAGTATCGATAGTAAGAAAGGGCTTAGAGTCTCAGACTATTACTTGTACGTAAATTTTTTTTTATTTTATTTATATAATGTTGTATATCTTTTTTTGATGGCTTGTTTGTTATTTTATGTTTCTTATCTGAGTCTAATTTTTGGGACTTCTAGTTGACCTACTATGTAATCGAGAAGGTTTATTCTGCTGTGAATTTTAATAGAATTGCAAATGTATACAATATACAAGACTATGCGTACACACCCATACATTGCAATCAATGATGAAACTATGAAAGCTTCACTGCTTCACGTGTGGTGTGTACTATACCGGCATTGAGCGTTTGTTTACTATTTTAGAATGTCTAATATTTCACTTCACGGATGGCCCTCCGCTTGCTCTGAGGCGCAACATACAAAACTTTACAAATGTTGCAGTCTCAAATTCTGATAGTTTGGATTTAATTTTTTCTGACCATAGGGCACAAATTTTATATTGCAACTAGGGTAAAAGTTCAAATATAAATTCTGGCAAATCCATCCAAAAAAGGTTTTTCACGTGGGAAAATATAAATTATTTCAAATTTTTACTTTCAAAAGAAAATTGGATGCATGATTTTCAGACTATAGGTACTATGGAAACATTCTCTTATTTCTTCTCAACTTTTTATAGCCTTTTTAATATTGTTTTTCCATACAAAAATCTATCAAAGTGCCAGTCTCACCAAAGAAATTCTTGGGTCACACAGGAATTTATAGATGAAGGTGTCAGGCTTCGAGAGATCTTCAATACCATTAGAAACTCTAATAACCAAAATCTACTTAATGACTACAAAGATGGGCTAAATCGTCACAAAAAGAATATCCATGTGGCAAAAAAAGAATATAACTCAAATAAACTCAAGAACTCTGAAAATATTACTAAATGTGCTTGGAATATTATGAACTCTCCCACTAAAATTAAACAAAACAGTAAAAATCTTCTTGATAAAATCAAGTATGAGGATACTGAGATAACTATTCAAACTGAAATAGGAAATGCTTTTAATAACTTTTTGTAAATTCTGTTGATGAGCTTGCTAAAAAAACTAAACCGAACATTAATATAAATATTCCATATAATGGTAATATAAACTCTATTTTTCTGGAACCAATGACAGAACCTGAGGTTTATAATGTCTTAAAATCAGTTACTAACAAGAAGTCTTGTGGAGTTGATGAGGTACCATGTTCTCTTATAAAGGACTGTATAGAAGAGATCCTCACTCCACTTACCTACTTGATAAACCTGTCATTTGAACATGGATATTTTCCAGCTGAACTTAAAAAAGCCATAGTAGTTCCAATACACAAAAAAGGGAACTCAAGTCTTATTGAAAACTATAGGCCAATTACCTTATTGTCAGTTTTTTCGAAGATATTTGAGAGGTCATTCCGAAAGAGACTGATTAGTTTTCTAGAATGTAATAAAATTTTAACTGATAGACAATTTGGATTTAGAATGAATCGATCAACTGAAGATGCCATAATATATTTTTATCTACATATTCTTGAAAGCTTTAACAAAAAATTGAAACCACTAGGCATATTTTTTTACTTTTCAAAGGCTTTCGATATGATAAATCATAATATTCTTTTAGAAAAACTTGCCCACTATGGAATTCATGGTTTGGCCTATGAATGGATAAAGTTATTTGGCTGGGAGGTCCCAGGCAGTGAAAATAACTTGCAGCACTGGTATTACTTTTTCAGACCGGACATCTGTAAAGGTAGGAGTACCACAACTTTTTGCTGATGATACCTCTGCTATTGTAAGTGAGCATGATTATGTATCACTGTGTTCACAGGCAAATCAATGTGTGAAGGATATAGGTGAATGGTGTAATAGAAATGGTCTTTCTCTTAATAGTACAAAAACGAACTTTCTAGTTTTTGCACCAATTAGAATTGTGCAAGATTTTAGCCTACTACTTAAGGATAAACAAACAAGCCTTATACAAAAAGATTCCACCAACTTCTTGGGAATTACAATTAATCAGCAGTTATCTTGGAACAACCACATTCAAAGTGTATGCTCTAAACTGAGTAGTAGAAATTTTGCCATATTACAACTTAGGCTATCTGCACACGGAGCTTCTCGTCATAGACGCGTATTAGACGCGACGTACGGAAGGTGAACGCCTGGTGTATGCTCGGTTGTATTTAAATCAACAACCGCACACGAACACGCATGCGTCTTCATGTGCGGTTGTTGATTTAAATACAAGCGAGCGTACACCAGGCGTATACCTTCCTACGTCGCGTCTCATACGCGTCTATGACGAGAAGCTCCATGTGCAGATGGCCTTAGGCTAATATGTTGATAAGGAAACATTAAAAATGTTTTATTATTGCTCAATCCAGTCAATATTAACATAAGGATTATTGTCTTGGGGAAACTCCAGTAATATCAGTGCAGTTTTTGTGTGCCAAAAAAGAATTCTCAGAACAATGTTTTCATTGTCTTTTAGAGAATCTTGCCGTAATATTTTTAGCTCTGAAAGAATTCTAACAGTCGTAAATCTCTATATATTACACTGTGTCTGCTATGTTTTTAAAGATTTGGATCAACTTGAAAAGTGTGGTGATATAAATAAATAGTCAACAAGAGCATCAGACAACCTTTACATACCAGCAGCTAGTTTAACCCAAGTGCAAGAAGGACCTGGTATAACATCTTTAATTTTTATTAACCATTTGCCCTCCAACTTAAAGGATATCCAAAATATCAAACTTTTTAAGATAAAACTAAAGAATGTACTGGCTGTGAATCCATTTTATTCTCTTGGTGCGTTTTTTAGTTGTACATTTTTAAGAATTTTATAATTATGTAAGATTAATATTATATTATGTAGTTTTTGTTTTTTATGTTAGTATACTTGTTTTTTTTTTTTACTTTTACTATTATTGACAATTCCAATACATGTATGTTATGTCTATGGAAATAAACAATTTGAATTTGAATAGCCCACATTTTTATCATGAAAAAAGCGAATCACATGAATTGCTTTCAGTGGGTCTGGTGACGCAGTGGTTAGATGCTGTGCTCTGTGATATGGCGGCCCGGGTTCGATTCCCGTCAGTGGCAAGACATTTTTTTAAGGTTATGCATGAGGGGCATGCGTGAAGTGAAATATTAGAATTCGAAAATAGGAAACAAACGCTCAATACCGGTTTCATATACCTACTACACATTACAATGGGAGTGTACATATAGCCTTGTTATAAATATGTCTATTTTATCTGAATCACATTCATGCATTGCATCCTCTGATTGAACATAATATTTATCAAAAATGTTTGCCAGAAGATCAAACTACAGCAAATGTCTTAAGATAGTTTTACATGGGGCTATTACTTAAATGATATTTGTACTCATCATCCAACTAATGAACTGAAAGAATATATAAAACTACATCGTCAAGAGTACAAAAAAGCAATTAAAGAATCAAAAATACAATGTAATGAATTAAAAAATAAAAAACTCATCTAACCCAATCAAATGCATGTGGGAAGTAATTAATGAACATCGTCAAAAGCCCTCAAGACCATTAGATCAATCACTTAACTTAACTGCACAAGATTTTAACAACTACTTTAGCAATGTAGCAGTAGATCTACAAAAACAAATAAAAAGTGAAAATGTAAATCCTATTGAAAACTTAAAAAACACAACATTGAATAATAATCCTTTCTTTTTTAAAGAAGTGTCTTTTAACGAGGTCAGGGAGGTGATTGATCAGCTTAAGAACAAAACAAGTAAAGATATATATAATTTGGATATAACATTGATAAAGGGGGTAAAGAATCTACTACTTATACCGCTGACAAAATTGATTAATCTGTGTATTAGGGAGAACATCTTTCCTGACTGTCTTAAGATTGCAAAAGTTGTACCTATATACAAAAAAGGGGATGCCAATGACCCAAGCAACTACAGACCTATTTCTTTACTACCTATTCTATCAAAAATATATGAAAAATGCCTAGCAAAACAAATCTCAAGCTACCTTGAACAAAATAACATTCTTAGTCCTGGTCAGTTTGGATTTAGGGAGGGTAAAGGCACAACCCTGGCAATTTTGAGACTTGTTGAGAATATCATGGAGGGTTTTTGAGAACTCACAACACACAGTGTCTGTATTTTGTGACCTGAGCAAGGCGTTCGACTGTGTTTCACATGACATTCTACTTGACAAACTACCATACTATAAATTTTCACAAGATAGTATACTTCTCATTAAATCATACCTTACAAAACGCCTCCAAACAGTAAATTATAACAACTTAACATCGAGCAAGCAAGAAGTTACCACTGGTGTTCCGCAGGGCTCAATTATTGGCCCCATCTTGTTTCTTATTTATATTAACGATTTGCCAAAAATTGCTGTAAATGAGTTATATTTCAATTTTGCTGACGATACAACTGGGCAAGTACAAGACACAGACTTACAGACAGCTATAGACATGTCGGGGGAGGCACAGTCGAGGGCTGGGCAGTGGTTTTCAACCAATAAACTTTTTTTAAACGAGTCCAAGACTCAGAAGTATGTATTTTCACTCAAAAAGATTGATCCCATGGAAGATAATGTAAAATTCTTGGGGGTAACTCTTGATCAAAAACTCCTATGGGATGCCCATACGGAAATAACAACAAAAAAATTGAGTAAAAGTGTTTTTCTCTTGAGAAGCTTGTCACTGTGTGTCTCGTTGAAAGCTGTAAAACAAGCATATTTTTCTTTGTTCCACTCCCACTTAAGTTACGCACTGCTAGTCTGGGGCCATGCCAGTGGTGCTCAAAATGTTTTTGCCATGCAAAGGCGAGCTGTTAGGGTGGTGGCAGGCTTAAGTTACCGAGAAGAGTGCAAACCAGCCTTTATAAAACACAGAATATTAACATTACCATCTGAGTATATTTTGCAAAATCTTGTTTATGTTAAAAACAATCTTGACTTGTATACCAGCTTTATTGACATCCACGACCATAACACAAGAAATAAAAACAGTTTAAGACCGAACTATCACAGATTGCAAAGATGTCAGAATGGCCCAGGATACCATGCTGTTAAACTTTTTAATAAACTACCACAACAGGTAATTAGCCTAAGCAACACATTATTTAAGAGAAAAATCAAAGATCTGCTTATCGGTAGTGCCTTCTACTCCTTAGATGAGTATTACAACTCCACACTCAGTTGGTCGAATAACAAAGTACGATCCGGGTAAAGATTAAACGTTTCAAATCAGTTACATTTATTATGGCCATTATATGTAGAAAAAAAATCTATTTTATATTTTATTGTAACTAAATATATGTATATTTTTAACTGTACCAAGTACCTTAGATTTATTTATTTGTTTGTATGTCTAAAGTCTTACATGACTGTTAAACTTTTTAGACTGATTAGATGTTTCTATTTGTGGTTGTTTCTCTTGTTCTTGTTAAAATTAAGATTGTAGCATAGATTTAAGTATCGCATTCTTTTAAAAAGAGATACTGTTTGACTTGTGTAAACATTATGTGTACTAGCACCAATAAAGAATTTGAATTTGAATTTGAATTTTCCTTTAAAGAACTCTCTTTTAGCGAAGTACGTGAAGTGGTGGACCAGCTCAAAAACAAGACAAGCAAGGATATTTTCAACTTAAATATAACACTAA
>JAEQML010072530.1:0-15462 GCA_016904865.1 Pissodes strobi
TATAACACATAGATTCAGACTACAAGCACTGTTTTAAAAACAAATGAGTGCATTAAGACACAAATGGCCAAAACTGATAAAACTGTACATAGAAAGAAGTGTTAACAATACCTGTACATATGTAAATAAAGAAGCTATAACATGAACTGTAACAACAAAGGTCATCTTGGTGAGAGGCGTCCGCAAATAGCGGCAGATAACGCTTGAACTAAAAAAGGCAGCGCTTAAATAGGCCAGGCCGGCCCGTAAGCGCATGGGTAGGGCTAAAAATGGAAGGCCCTACCAGATCGGCGGTGGTTTGGTGGGTAGTTTCCTGCATAGAATATGTGTAGGGAGAGTCCCACACTACCCTCCCCGGCTGCCGGGAGGGTGCTGATAAATCGGTTCCATCGCCTTACCAAAAAAAAAAAAAAAAAAAAAACTTGCTGTATTACTTGACTTAAAACCACCGAAGCATTCGTAATTCCGCAGCCTGATCCGCGGGATTCAAACCATGCACCTTGATGTTATGATAGCACACTGGAGTTGACTTGTATAATACAAGCCATTAACATGTTGTACATAGTTTTGGAAAATAATGTATATATTGTATATAGTGTGCTGTCTTTTAGAAATATGACCTTCTGCTCCCTGAGCGCAATTCAAGTAAGGTTTTTTATGTAATTGTGCCTTACACAAACAGCCCGACAATATATTACACACCTAATAAAGTACTACGAAACTCCAGCTCCGGCCAACTAAAGAAATAAGCGACGTTGAAGGGTATACTCCTATGTAACGATCAAGCTTCCAGCAGTACTGCTACCCTTAGTTTTTTTTAAGTAGGCTATAAGAACAGCCACCTACGGGTGTCATACAGGTTGGCCACGACGTTGAAAGAACAACGTCAGGCGTAACAACCAGTAGTAGTAGATAGTATAGTATAATATAGTATCTAGACATGCTTATACTAAGCTTTGCAGTTGACCTATATAAATAATCGAAATAAATTATATCATCACCAAGTCGTTTCGTAACTCAGCGGTTGGATGCTGTGTTTCTGATACGGTAGCCCGGGTTCGATTCCCGTGGAAAGGCATGCTTTTTTTATGGTATGTTTGTAAAAAGTGTTTTTTTCATGATTTTAGGCATGCCTTGGGTTAAATTTATTTGGTTGCGCCCCGGAGCGAGCGGAGGACCATGCACGAAGTGTATGAAATGATGAAATGTAAAACAACTCTGAAGTCCTGTGACCCCGTCCTGGCAACGTCTTGTGACATCGACGTTGACTGGCTCTAAAAACCCTATAGCCCTCCGTATCTAAACCACATTGTGTACCCCAATCAAATTGCGTACAGTGAAACTTGCCAACATTTGATTAATATTTTTAAACTGATTAAAGTGTAACGATGGGGAGCTATATGGAGCTAGTCGTAGCACGGCACCCAATGATCCCAATGAAACGGTGACTATTATTTCACTTCACGCATGACCATTCGCTCGCTAGGGGAGCGCAAACAACAAAAAATCACCCAAGGCAAACCAACATGAAGAAAAAATACTTTTTGCAAACATAACCTTAATTTTTTTTTAAACCGACAGGAATCGAACCCCGGATCGCCGTATCACAGACCCAGCATCTAACCACTATAGCACGTAAATCCCAACCCCGCTCGTCAATAGTGTAGTGAGTAAATCAGGAATGTGATATCGTGGCACAGGCGGTATGGCTACCGCTTACAATTCCGAGGTTATTGGTTCGATCCCGGCCCCATGCAAGACTTTTTTTAATTATTATTTTTGGATTAGTTAGTTTTTTGGTTAGCCTTGGGTTAGCACTTGGTTAGTTTCTTTTTCTTGAGCTTCGGAGCGAGCGAAGGGTCATGCAAAGCACAAAGAATCCCCCTTCTTTGTGATGCCAAGGCATACTTATACCCCGGCTGATGGATCGCAACTTATTATTTAACCGCTCGTCGTAAACCTTGGCAACATCGCATTAAACGTCAAACTATTGACGGGCGGGGTTGGGGTTTACGTGCTAGTGCTGAACCACCAGAGCACTTGCGTCCCCCTATATATATATATTTATCTATGCACTTGCGAACGATTCATTGCACCGCAAAGACATCGGTAAATTGAACGCTCATTAGGTGCCGTGCTAGGGCTATCTCTAAATATATTGGTATGGACAGCACACTATAGGAGATTGGACAAAACACTACACATTGATGATCTGGAAAACAAAAGCATACAAGTTGAGCATTATAATTTAATTTAATTATAATTTAGAAAATGCATGATTAGGCTGGTTGCTTGTAAGCACGTTTAGATATAATCGAATATACAGAAATTGGTGAAGGAAAGTGTATATTGATAAATTCAATATATTATAACTTTAGGTTTGTGATGTTCTTAATAGAGCAATCAAAAAATATATGATTAAGGTCGTCGATCCTAGATCCTACCGCATTCGCAATAAGAATTCTCTGTGAGTTTCAATTTATGTAGGAATTCACCAGTTAAGCAATGCCTGCCTACCATCATTGCTTGACTTCCTGTTCTAATAACGGTTGATATATGTCTTCTATCTACATAAGACAAGCATGAAAACCACTTTTTGCAAGGAAACCCGATAAAAATCCAACAGATCCATACAGATTTAAGTATCTATAATTTTTTGTTAAGCATAATTGATATCCAATATTTTTTTAAGATTATGTTTTTAAATAGTTTTTTTCTTGATTTTGGGTATGTCTTGGGTTAGCACCTGGTTAGTATCGTTTTCTTGAGCCCCCGTAGCGAGAGAAGCGAGCGAAGGGCCATGCGAATCGACCAATAGGAGAGGCCGATTTTTATATAGTGCTCTACTTGTGTAAAGGATCCACCGATCTCCATGTGAAGGGATCTTATAATGCCCGACATGACCAGACCGCGATATTTCAGTTCGTGGTGCACTTGTGAATGCATGCGATTTAAAGACCTGCAATTGGCAAGTATATCACCCTCCGCTCGCTTCGCTCGCTCCGGGGCTCAAGAAAAGGAAACTAATCAAATGCCAACTCAAGAAAAACTCAAAAATCAAGAAAAAACCTATTTACTTAAAAAAACAAAACTGACGGGATTTGAACCCGGGTCGCGGAAGTGAAGGCAAACCATGCAGACCCCTAGACCATCTGCTGACTTACAAACAACTGGTTGCATCGCGAAGACATTCGTCACCTTACGTAGCTAGCCAATTCACAAGTGCACTATGAACTGAAATCTCGCATCCAGGCCAGCCTGTTATATCCATTATTATTAGCTACCAGAATTAATTTTTTAGTTCTCAATGTCCAGAAATACGCTTTAGCCTTTTTAGCTGCCCGGTTTCGATTCCAGTGGCAAGAACTGTTTTTTTATTTTTAAAATTATGTGTAAAAATGCTGGGCATGCCTTGACTTAGATTTGGTTAGTTTCTGTTTATTGCACCTCCGTAGCGGCGAAGCGAGCGGAGGGCCATACGTGAACTGTAATATTAGACATTTTTGTCAACAATGTGATGTGTGTGCAATTCTGAAGTCCTCTGATGTGGCACGATCATTAACAAGAGACTATAGTAAGGTCTACTCTCAGTCAGCACTTTTGATGTAGCGCTTACAAAGGTGGGTCGCATATCAGTATCGAGCGTACAGAATCGCACCTTGTCAAATGGCGACTATAATATAAATGTTAGCTAGAATACCCCCGTTACGTTTTATCATCAATTATTTAAAGTTATGGCCCCCAGGTCGCTTCGATCGCTACGTGGGCTCAATCAACAAGAACTAACCAAATGCTAACCAAAACTAACCCAATGCTAACCCAAACTAACCCAAAATTAAGAAAAAAAGGAAATTAATAAAAAAAACAATACACAAAACATGCAGAACAGGAACGACAGGCAAGCACTTTGCCTACTACACCACCGAGGCGTTGTAGAAGTTTTGCTAGAATGTTTCACCGCATCGAAAATAACGCCTGA
Organism: Pissodes strobi; assembly: GCA_016904865.1. Taxonomy (NCBI): domain Eukaryota; kingdom Metazoa; phylum Arthropoda; class Insecta; order Coleoptera; family Curculionidae; genus Pissodes; species Pissodes strobi. The sequence goes on from JAEQML010072530.1 coordinate 3,980, forward strand.
TCTCTAGACGCTTCTAAAAGCCTGCACATTTATATTACAGTCCCGCTATAAAATTTGCGATCTCGTACGTTTGATACGAATAAGCACTATAAGCAGGCGGGACGCCAGACTTCCAGAAAGGGGGTGAAATGTGGGACGAGGTCTGAGCAGTTAACTAGCATTTTATCCGGTTCCGCGACGGGGCAAGGAGGGCACTGCTGGGAGCGAGGCTTCGAGCGAACCTTCGGAACTGCTGGAAGCAGGGCTTAGAGTGAAACTTCTATTTTATTGCCACCGAACACTAACAAGAGACTAAAAGGTCCACTCTCAGTCGGCAGTTTTGATGCACTTACAAAGGCGAGACGCCAGACTTTTGACCAGACGGGGTGAAACGTGGCATGAGGCCTGAGCGGTTAACCAGCATTTCATCAGGTTCCGCGACGGGGCAAGGAGGGAAATGCTGGGGGTGGGGTTTAGAGTAAACCTTCTGATCTATTGTTAAACTAGTGGCTAGGTCGCGCCGGTCTAAAAACTTTCCCGACACGATTGCATTATATTTCACTCACGCGTGGCCCTCGCTCGCTTCGCTCGCTACGGGGGCTCAATCAACAAGAACTAACCAAGTGCTAACCAAAACTAACCCAAGGCTAACAAATTAAGGAAAAAAGATAAATTAATAAAAAACATAAACAAAACACCGTTTTTTAGACGCTTGTGCTACGGGGGCCTAACAAACAAAAACTAACCGAAACTAACCCATGGCATACCCAAAATGATGAAATAAAACTTTTTACGAACAAAAAAAGTCTTGCAACCGACGGTAATAGAACCCTAGATGCCCGCATGACAGACAAAGACGCTGTTCATTACATCACTACACCGCTTGGAAAAACTTTGCTGAACCGCCATGACATGGGTAAATGTTTAGATTAGGTAGGGGTAACGATACCGCGCATGACATTAAGCCAATGTACTAAAATTGAAGCCTTTTCAGAGCGGCGGCCATTATTTATGTGGCAAACACATCTATTGTTGTGGCGGCGCTATTTTGCAGTTATTTTGTGAGTTTTTGAACAAAGAGAGATAAGAACTAAGAATCATAATGGTAAATTGTTCGGCATATGGTTGCAAGAGTCGAAGTGAGAAGAAGGAGCTTGGAATTTCATTTCACAGGTAATTATTGTCTGCTGACCTTGTAGTTTATTTGCATATTTCTTGTTTTCATAATAATGCATAATGTACACATTGTGTTACCTCTGCGTATATAATGGTAGGGATGTTTATTTAATTATCGAGAGTAATTTGATACCCTATCTTGGATATTTTCAGTCATCAAATAATCAATAAAGCCATAAATCTTCTTCAAGGAGATTCATTCAACAGAGGCGTAGGTAATATATTTTTTATACTCTACCTATAAAATGGCTATATTATTTTACGACTGAAAATTACTTTAACTTATTAATTATTACTTATAATTTCAATTAATTTATTGAAGTTACACAGTAATTTATGTGGCAGGCTGGTAACAGGCTTTTTCCCATGTTCTCATCTTTCCTTGTCTAAGGGTAATTGTCATAACGCAGCGCCCCCTTTAGGTGGCCTTGTATAACGTCGCGTCGCAGGCAGTATTTCGTCATCGGGAACGATTTTAGACCGGCGCGACCTAGCCGCTAATTATTGTTAATGTTCGGTGGTACTTGGTACGGGCAACGTCTTGTCTACTAACAATGGCAGGCCAGATCAGAAACTACTAATATAAAGAATCAATTTTAAAAACATGGATTTTGTTGAGGGGAAATGGTAAAAAGGTTGACTATGTCAAATGCCTTCGATGGTATCAGTCCAACAGTGGCGTGCACACAATGAAAGCACAAATGCATGGCCTACCCTGAAGTTTTGAGATTTTTGATATTTTCACATTTAATTTTAATTCCGATAATATAAATTATAATTTTACTAATAAGTATAGTCCAAATTTAAAAAGCTTATCTTAAGCGCCAATTAAAATATGAATTATATGATAGAAAAACATCACATTCTAACACTCATATTACGCTACCTATATTAAACGGAATAATTTCTCCGACGGCTGTGTACCTAATTTCAAATTAGGTACACATTTCATTAGGGTCACTAAACTTGCACTTGTGCAGTTTACATCCTTGAGCCTGGGCCGAAGTGGCTCTATAACAATTCAAACCAAATTTAATCATTTGTGGAGCCAAAGGCAATCAATTTCAGGGTAAAAAAGTAAATTCTATTTGAATCTCACTTTAAAGCTTCATATTCACTTCCGCAAATTTCGCCTTTTTTTGACAGTTGTTGATTTTTCGCGCGAATGTAAGTTTTGCTCCATACTCATTGATGCGAAATTTTGTCGGCGAATATTTGCTAAAAAGTTCAAATAGTTTTAACTTTTTTGCGAATTTATGCTTTAGAATAGGTTTTATAGGTTCACTTCCGGTCCAGCCGTCGAAGGACGAACACGTTGGAAACGGATTGCAGAATTCGGCACGGGAAGTGGAAGCTGTTTGCTTAGATAACGTGTTTCAATCCTTCGGGGGGTGTCTGGAAAGTCGTGCCGGCTGGACAGTGTAAGGGGTGGGTCGTGTAGTGTGGGGTGATTCCTACTAGGACTTCAGGGAATTTCCGTGCGTGGTAGCGTGGCCTGAGGGCGGTCGGGGGTGTTCCCTACGGGGATTTGAAGTCTCTGACAGAAAGTGGTTATACCTACAGTGTGCGAAGCCTCCTTGCATAGGAACTCAGTTGTGCATTTCATTAGCTTATAGTTGTATAAAGCTCGGGAATCACCAGGGGCACAGGCCCGTCTTTCTGGTCTTTCCCACCGAATACAAGGCCCTTCAAACTGGACTAACGTGTAACGGATGTAGAAGGGTAGCTCTACCTCTCCCTAAGCGCCAGGCGAAGGGTGTGCTGGCAAATTGCCTCGTAGCAGCGCCATTCAACCCTCTGTAAAGAGGGTCTAGCATCATCATCATCATCATCATCATCAGGTTTTATAGGTTAGGTCCAAGTACCGGAATATGTAAGCAGGTTAGTGATATATTTTTAAGTCTAGAATGGGCTCAATTAATCTAATTTCTGCAACTAAATTGCGAAAATCGCATTTTAAAAATATATTTCTAACCGAAAATTCTCTTTTCTGGTGTCATTTAGCTGGTGGGTATTTCGTAGTTTTAGGATAATTACCATAAGGACACAAACGGAACATAACATAATATCTGCACCGAAAAAAAATATAATTAATATTATTATACAATGGTCAAGTATCTATTCTACAATTTAACTAATGAACCCAATGCCTGAAAAGAATAAACAAATAAATATAAGCAGTCAAGAAATTTGAGGCTAATTTACAATTATGGTAGAATCCGTAAAAAAAATAAAATTTTTCACCGCGAATAATTTTAAAGCTGAGAATGACAGTTTATGTCAAAAAAGGTGAAATTCGCGAAAGTGAGTATGAAGCTTAATTATTAGAGTAGAATTTTCTGAATATTTAGTAATAAAATTAAAACAATTAATGTTTTATCAGAAATCCGAGGATTTTTTGAGAAAAGTCATGAAAAATGCATGTATTGCAGGTAAGAATAATTTTACCGAGTGATTATTAAAAGATTCTATGAAATGAATTGTGTTATATATCATAATTAAAATGTACACACCTAATTTCATTTACACAATATGAATTAAAAAACTAAACGAAACGTCTCCCTAATAAATCTAAACTTGACCTTTACGGGATATATTTAACCCACTGTGTTGGCGGACCGTCCTTGCTTGACGATTGTGTCCGATATAATCCGATAACATACGAGGCGCCCTTTAAATCGGAGTTCTCATCTATCCCTCTCTAATTTGATTACTCTGTCCTTTGTTTATATAGGGAATAGTTATTCAACCTCGAACTGAAAAAAGGCCTCATCGCTAGATGGCGTCCGGCCTGAAATGTGCCCATTCTTGAATTTCAAAAAATTACTACGGGTCCTACGAAAGACGTTGCAAGGTGGGAGTTCCTACATTTCTATTGGTGCATTCCCAAGGGCTGTTACCTGGCGGCGCGGAGTGGAGCCGCGTGGACGAGTGTTGCTAATAATAATTCCGAATATCTCATTGTTTATTTTTAATTTTCCGCCATTGTTCAAGTTGAAGAAGCTTTACTTTGTAAAATGTTTGTGTTTGGGTTGTAATGATTAATTTTGGCTGAGTAAATTGCGATTATCTATCTACGTTTTTTTTCTAGGTAAGTACAAAAGTACCCACTTCCTTTGTTTTGTAGTTTTTGTCGGAAATCAGAGTATTGCAATAGCAGTTTCGAACTTTAATACACAGAACAGGTTTAATCAAATAGAATGAACATTTTTCTAATAATCATATGTAGATAGGGATAGGGTAAATCTTTACATCTACTTTTTTATATCCATCAGTATGCTTTCTCATAATATTAACGTTTATTTTGTACGTAAGTACATATACACAGATGTTGCACGTCTAGGTGTCTATGAACAGTTTTGAATAGTTAATTAATTGATTGATAGGCATGTATAAGGAAGGATGACAAATAAAAAATAAAAAAAAAATAAAATAAAATATTTATTTACGGACAAGCCATTTTACAAATTACAAGAAAAAAATAGAAATACGTTAAAATAACAAAGGACACATGTACGAGGTGTGAACATAAAAATACAATTTAAAAGTCATATTTCAACAACTGACCCAAGTAGGTCCCAAAGCTCTTAATTTCCTCTTAAACTGAGATATTGAGGTGTTAAATATATCTATTGACTTAGGTAAACCGTTAGCCTCTCTGCACATTCGTGAAAGTGGACAGAAGAATCCATAATTGGTTCCATGATATGATACATGGAACAACGCAGACTGCCTGGTATATCTCACTGGCACATGCAATCCAACTGCACCCAACAATGATGAGCAATCCACGAGGCCATCAAACAGCCTATGGAGAAAACAGAGGTCATTGATTATCCTGCGCTGCTCCAAACTTTCTAGACCCAATAATGTGCACAGATCACCATAATCAATATGCTCAACTGGAATACTCATCTTATATGCTATATGCCTCAGGAACCGCCTCTGCACCCGGTCAATTAAATCAATAAAACATTTATAGTATGGTGACCATATATAACTGGCGTACTCCAGAATAGATCTAACTACAGCACAATAGACACTCTTCAGAGCATAAATATTCTTAAAGTCCCTCAAAGTTCTAAAAACAAAACCCAACAGTTTCATTGCTTTATTGCACATATTTTGGATGTGCGTTGAGAAACCTAAGTCGTAACTAAACGTTACGCCTAGGTCTTTAATTTCATTGACACGTTGCAACAGCTCTTCTCTAATTTTATACTGAAAGACTATAGGCCTTTGTTTCTTCGAAAAACTAATAACCCTACATTTATTAATGTTCAAATTTAAATGATTCACTTGACACCAAACTATAAAACTATTTACATCCCTTTGCAAATCAATACAGTCACTCATTGACCTTACCACCTTAAATATTTTTAAGTCATCAGCATATTTCAATTTATCACTAAAACCTATACAATCATCTGCATCATTAATAAAAGAGTTAAATAAAACTGGGGAGAGGTGTCCTCCTTGAGGTAAGCCTGAGTGAACCATTATGGGATCAGAAACAAAATTTTTGACTCTAACAATCAGCCGTCTCCCCTCTAAGAAACTTCTCAACCAAGCCAACAGGCTACTACTGACACCTAAGGCATCTAATTTTTTTAATAATATATTTACATCCACTCTATCGAAGGCTTTGCTAAAATCAGTATATATAGTATCTATTTGATAATGGTCTTCGACTGCTTTTATGATTTGGTGTTGGTATACTAACAAGTTACTGATGGTAGACTTTCCCTTTACAAAGCCGTGTTGGGTTGGTGAGAGTAGACTCGAGAGCAAGGGAGATATTTTTGATGTTACTAGTGAATCCAACATTTTAGGTATAACAGATACCTTACAAATTGCCCTATAATTTGCAACATTGGTCCTATCCCCAGTTTTAAATATTGGCCTAATAAAGCTTACTTTCCACATATCTGGGAAAACAGAAGTGGACATTGACAAATTGAATAACATACATAATGGATGAACTAGGGTACATTTAGTATTTTTTATGAAAGAAGTTGGTACCTCATCAGGGCCACATGGCAAATTCTCATTTAGTTCCTCCATACAGTTAAATACCTCAATTATATCAAACTGACAACCAGGTATGTACGCAGTTTTTGCATAGGTGAAAGTCACAACACTAGGATCATGCCGAACATATGCCTCTGAGAAGTGCTGAGCAAAAAGATTCACAATAACCTGTGGAGAGTCACTTTTTTGTTCTCCATAAGACATGCATTTTGGTAGCTCATAATTGCCTCTCTTAGAGTTAATGTAATTCCAAAACTCTTTCTTTGATTGGACATTGTTTTCCAGATTCGATATATATTGCGAGTGACAATCTTGAGCCATCAACCTACATTTTGCTCGAAGTTGAGCAAATTTCGAATAGTCATTCGCTGAAAGAGACCGTTGAAAGTCTTTATGAGCAATTTTCTTTAAAAAATGTTAGACTTTAATTCATTTGAGAACCAAGTAGGAAATTTCAAATTTTTTGCTCTTCTCTTTGGCACAAATAACTCAATCGCGCTATAAACTATAAAATAAAAGCTATCCACGCAAGCATTAATCTCATTATTTAGGAATATTGCATTCCAGTCTACATAGGATAAAAACGAATTAATTCCGACATAATCATCCAATTTATAATTGTAATAGACATAATCATACTGCATATTATCCGTAACAAGATTCATATTAACCCTTTAAGTCGCAGAGTCATTATACTGACCACCCTCGAGATCAAATATGGCGCCAAATATTTGAATCACGCTACGTGCTTCTGCTGTTAATAATAGCTATTGCATCATACCTAAATGCCCGCAAATGCACTCAGTTAACCACCTTCCGCTGTGCATGACGTATCCTCAAAAAGTGGTCACTTAACTAACCATCGATACTTTACGATTATGACTATTTTCATTGAATGTGCAAAGTGTTATTTGTGAACAAATTTAGGTAAGTAAATGCTATTTTATTACCCTGCAAATAATATTAAATACTTACAATATGTTTCTTTATATCTCAGTTACAAAATCAATACAAAATATTGAACTGTTGGGTGTTTGGGGCTTTATAAAGGGCAATTAATTTTTTTTTAGAAAATATAGGTTATGTATACAAATTTTTTCTGGTAATATTTTTCCTCAGTATAAGATAGTTATAATTTTTTTTGCACCTCGGGACTATAATTACCAAATGGTAAATTTTTTATTTCACCAAATATCAACGGCTCAGATAATATTTTGATAATACCCGAACTCCAACTGAAATCGTATAGAGTCTACCATTTCATAGATTTTCATGTATTATACTACAGATTCGTTTTATACTATTCATGATTTTTGGTTTGATGTTTTTCGACAAAAAAAAATGTGTTACCTATTTTTCTAAAAAAGAATTGTTATACAAAGGTCTGTCAGTTGCATTTAGTTGGTTTGGTAAACTTTTGATAAAAAAATGTAGGAAATGAATGCTGGATTTTCTGGAACGGCAAATAACTTTAGGGTATTTTCCGGATTAGTAGTATCCAAAAATGCAATAATACATAGGGCATTCCATAAGAAAAAAGTACATTCTTGTTTGTTACGCTTTTCTGAATGGCCCTGTATACATGAAAATTATTTGAATAAAAATTTTCATTTGTACCCCACAACTTTAGCATTTTAACATTTTTTTCTACAGCTCTATATAAAAAAGTTAAAAGGGGGGTCAATTTATAGCGGGACACCCTGTACATACCGGGTGCCTAGAATTAAGGTTGGTCAACATCGTTTTCTACGTTGTTTCAGAGAATGGCTAATAATTCCCTATTGGATTTGGAAAAACTATCTTCTGATGATGCGTTCTCCTTGCTGGCAGAGTTTCCAGATGATAAAGCTGTAGACTTAGAATACGAGGGAGATAGTGACGCAGAAGATGGCGCGGCATTTAGTATCTTCTGTAAGACTGACAGGTCTTCTAGTAGATCATCTTCATCTATATTGCCACTCACTCCGGTAGTCGTTCCTACACCATCAACATTTGAAGATTCTGATCCAGACAAAGATGGTCCAGTTAGCAGGCGCGATGATTTCTCCTATCCCATCAACCTCCAATGGTTTTTCTTTAGTTAGCAGACTCTCAGATTCCCGACTAAATCAACAGACGTCTAGAAATCTACGCAGGAGGATACCAGTTACTGCAGATATCTAAGACGATTTTCAAGATTTTGATAGTGACGATTCCATTGCTGATCCTAATTTTGAATTAGGACCAGCCTTACCAACCTTACTTTATTTAAGACAAGTCTCTAAAATACGATTGTAAGTAAAAATTCGCTGGAATAAATATCGAGTTTCTGCCAAAAATATATTTGTTGATAAAAGTGGTCAATAAAATGGTTTGAGAAATTTGACTATATGTGCTTTCTTGAAGTACCCAAGATCATTATACTAACCACCCTATCCTGACACAAAGGGAGGGGATAGATTTTTTATATATTTTTTAAAGCATCCTGTGAACCATATAAATTATCCCCAATCAACAAAAAAATTGTTTCAATGAAAATTCTTTCTGACACTTAAAGGGTTAAAACTAAATACTAATGCAGGATGATGCATGTCACAGCCAAGTAAGGGAAAATCAGCGGCAGATACATTACAAACTCCTGCGTTGCTGAAAATTAAGTCAAGAAAAGTACCATTGGCATTAGCAATTGAATTGACCTACTTCAAACTATAAAAAGCCATACAGTCAGACACACAAGTAACCTGCTGATTACATATACCCTGTGGAGTTGCCCCAAGTTCGTCATTTACCCACATCACCCCAGGAAGATTATAGTCACCACACAGGAAAATTTCAGTAGTATCAGCGACATCATCCTGAAGCACATGGGACACTGACATACAGTAATCCTCGTAAATCTCAACTGGCGAAGCGGGAGGAATGTAAACACTGCCCATTATAATTTTTTCAGATCCTTGAACATTTATAGATACAAAAAGATGTTCAACAGTATTAAAAGGCGATTTCAATTGACTTGCCGACAAAGTATTTTTTACGGCAATGTATTTTTTTTTTATGGCAGTGGCACACACACTAAAGGTAGATCCTATGGCGCTCGACGAGCGGTGTGTGTGCGAAGATGTTGATTGACACGGTTCTTAAATATTTGTAGGTTGTAACTAGTGGGAAACAGATGTCCTGGAAGTGAGTTCCACAGTGATGCAGTGCGCCAGACAAAGGAGTTGTGGTAAAGCGATGTTCTAGGTGTTTCTAGTTGTACGACGAACTGGTGCGCTCCTGCCGTCTGTCGGGACTGCCTGACAGGAGTTGCCAGGGGCGGGATTATGCGGGCCAAATCCTGGGAACATCTGCCGTGAAAGTATCTGTAAAACAGAGACATCTCGGCCACATGTCTGCGATGTTCCAGACTATCCAGATTCCGGGTCAACTCCGGATCGCCGACGAGACGCACAGCCCTCTTCTGAATGGAATCCAGCAGCTTTAGGGTATGCTTTGGTGCGGCACCCCAGATATGTGAGCAATATTCTAAGCACGGTCTTATTTGCGCTTTGTACAGCAAGAGCAACTGCTGCGGTGTATAGAGTTTTTTGTTGCGAAACAGCGCACCGAGCTTCTGGGAGGCTAATTTTGCGATGTTAGCAACATGGTCATGCCATGACAAATTGCTGTTGACCGAGACACCCAGCAGCCCGATTGACGAGGATGAAGGAATGGTCGATCCTGCCATAATGATGTCAGGGCCCGCTGTATTGGCCCTCTTAGTAAACGTTGCTGCTTGGGTCTTTGCTGCATTGAACTGGACCAAATTTCGGTCGCCCCAAGTTTGAACTTTCTCCAGGTCTTGATTAATTGCTGTAATCTGCTCCTGTCTGCGGTGATGAGTCTCAGTCGCTGGTAAGGGTTTTTCTGATCTAAAGTGGGAGACAAGGGTACTGTCATCTGCAAAACTGTAAACAGGATTATTCGTTTCGATCAGCAGGTCATTAATATAGATGCGGAACAGAGTTGGTGAAAGTATTGCGCCCTGAGGCACGCCCGCGTTGATGGTGAATGTGTCCGAGATGTGTCCATCGACTGCAACGTGTAGGGATCGGTTCTTAAGGAAACTGGCCAGCCAGCTGCAGAGAGAGGCGGGCAGTCCCAAGGACGGCAGTTTGTTGAGCAGTCCGTCATGCCAAACTCTGTCGAATGCCTTTGAAATATCCAACGCAATCGCTCGAGACTCTCCGTAGTTTTCAATTGCCCTACTCCATATATGAGTGACATAGGCCAATATATCTCCTGTCGATCTCTCTTTGCGAAAGCCGTATTGATTATCGCTGATTATTCTGTTGCTCTCGAGGTACTTGAGTAGTTGCTGGTTGACTACACGTTCCATGACTTTGGAGATTATTGGAAGCAAGGCAATTGGGCGATAGTTTGAGGGCGTGGTTTTCTTGCCTTTTTTTGGAACAGGTTGCACTCGAGCGACTTTCCAAGAGGATGGGTAAATCCCTTTTCTGTAAGAAAGAGAAAAAAGCCTGGAAAAAACAGGTGTTAGTTCGTTGGCGCAGTTCTTTAGCACGATGGCAGGTATTCCGTCCGGTCCTGATGCCTTTTGCGTATCTAGTTCTTTAAGGATTTTGCGAATATCACGATGAGAAAACTTGACTTCTGCCATGGTGGTGTTGATGTTCGGTATAGTGGGGAGAGTCTTGCTTTGGGGCACGTCTAAGGTAGAGTGCGATGAAAACATTTTGGCGAGCATGTTTGCTTTTTCTTTGGCTGTAGTCGCCGTGATGCCACGTTCGTCCGTCAAAGGTGGGAGAGACGTTTTTGTAAAGTTGTTACTTACTGCCTTTGCTACCGACCAGAAATTCCTGGAGCCACTGGGGCATTGCAAAAGTTTATTCCTGATCCTTTGATTGTGTTTGTCCTTAGTTTCGTCGATCACACGCTTGCACTCGTTTCTCGCTTCGATAAAATAATTGCGATTTTCAGCGGTCTGATTTTGCTGCCAGTACTTATAGGCTTGCTGTTTCCTTCCTACAGCTCTTTCGCATCTTTTGTCGAACCAGGGCTTTCCTTTTGATGGTAACTTGATGGAATTTGAGATGTATGCTTCCATTCCTGAGGAGATTACTTGCATGATCTCTTCGCAGCAGTCTGACGGGTCGTCAGCGGCAAAACAGACGTCGAGCCAAGGAAAATCTAGGTAAAACTGCCTTAGATCGTCCCAGTTTGCAGAATTGTAATGCCAGATTTTGCGAGGCAATGGTGGATCCTTCTGTATGAGTGGCAATTCACAAACCGTTGTAATAAGTTTGTGGTCGGAGGTA
>MU195513.1:758-15458 GCA_016904865.1 Pissodes strobi
TTACAATGAGATAAATGTACAAAATTTGATTGATAAGATCAAAATTCAAGATACGAAGTCTAAAGTTAAAGATATATAATCTCGTGTTGAGATTACGGTAAGATAACTGTACAATAAGGTAAATATACAAGATAAAGCAAAGGTAAGATAAAGGTAAGATAAAGATACGGTAAAGATACTTAGAATTAAATTTTGAAATGTTGGTTTTTCAGTTTTAAAAAGATGAAATAATGAGGAATTGTGCAAACATTTCTAAAAGGTAAAAAGGATCACTTATCTTATTCCAGACGAGAATGCTCAGGGCTTCAAAACGCTTCTTCAGCAAAGTGGTTTCATAACCACGGAGTCATCCCGACCATGTAAATTCCACTTTCCAACCAACAATTACATTGCTACCCACCAGGCTACGATTGGAATGGAACGCGTCCGTGAATCTCCTGATCCTCTCCTATAGTCTCCTCATTTGCCCATATGAATTGAAATTTAGTACTCACTCGAACCAGTTCAAATTTAGGATCCCATCAGAGTTGAAGTTACAATTAGAGTAAAGTTACGTAGGTAGAGTTAAGATTAAATTTCAAGGTAGAATTAAGAGCCTGAAATAAAAAACGAACATAAGACGTCTCAAAATGGCGTCCTCGTGCTGCTAAAAAAACTCGCCATCACTCAATTAATTACCTGATGTTCGGCTCTCCTTCAGTGTCGGCTAATCCATACTAAAATGCCATTGGAGTCAAAAATTATTATATCCAGACTAGCTGCTATCAATTTCCAGGGAAATTAACACATTCTTGACGCCGTTGTCACCGCCTTTACACCCTTAAGGCCTGAAGGTCTATACGAAAAGGGACTTCTGCTTCAGCAACAATCGGTTTTATTCACCAAAACTCATAAAAACTAACTTCCGCAGGATGACACGAGACCAACCTACAAAACCCGAGTCGATACGAGGTCAATTCAAATACCACCAACTAAGTAATCACGAATTAACTTCCTAATTAGAAAATTCCGCGAAAAACTCAATCAAACCTCATTCACAAAACATTCTGAATTATGTAACTGTGAAAACAAAGCACGTAGTCATGTCACAAACTAAAGAAAGGCTGTAAAATTAATAGATGCATTGTTAGTTGCATATCTACATCGCCAACTTTTCATATTAAATTGAAGATTCCGGCAATCATATTTGGGATTACAAAAACTGTATGCCTGCAGTCCAGTGGCATAGACAAATCAATTACATTAAAATAATTCCAATGGTGTGCTAGATTATATTGAAGTTTGCGAATGTACGAAAATAAATGAATTGTTTTTGGATATTTAACCGCGAATTGCTACAGAAAATTCATAATTACTGACATTGGAACGAGCATATCCAAATGATTGTTACATCCTGCATAATATAATATGTTGTGACACACATTTTTTTAAGTGTTCTGAATTTGTAATGGAAAATTATGTTACACTCTGAAACTCAGGTCTGACTTGTAAGACTGAAAACTATCTGGCAGTACTAATGTCATAATGAATGACCGAAGAGAATCATTTAATGCAAATTCTCTTCCTGTGACAATCAAACCAGAAAGCGTATGAATACCATGTTTTAGCCTATTTGTTTGTATTGAGCTATTATTGCCATACAAAGGACATGTATATTGTGATAATATTATTATGATTTTAATAATATATATTGTCATGGTCATCCTATTATTATGGAATGCATTGTAATAAGGTTAATTTTAGGTAAACATTGATACATGTACCATTGCGATAAAAAAAAAGTAGTACAAAAATTAGTAGCCCCTAGTTGAGGTCCTGATCTATAAGGATTTCGAGAAATTGATATCGTCATAACTATGGAAATAACACAATGATATCACCTAACTTTTCAAGCGTTACCATGGATTCGCTCTTGATTTGGTTATATAGGAGCTGAAATAGAAATATTATAATGAATATATTATCTTTAAAATTGTATACCTACCTATATTTTAAACATGGGCAATTTTCTCAAGTTTTTGAATAAAATAATAAAACATGTGTATAACAACTATAATTATATTTATATATTGAATATACAAAAATATCCAAGTCAACAAAAGCAAATAGTAACAGCGTAACAGTAAAATTACAACATTTTAGCAAAAAATAAATAATTCTAAATATAACATTTATCCTAAACTTTAACAAAGCAGCTTTTGCTTTTTAGTCATTGCGCCGTTGTTTTCAATCGTCATTTGTAACCGACGCGGCATACTTAAGACTAAACTTCTTGTATACTCCTGGGTTATATTATCCCATGCTGTGTTTATCCTCTGGCGCAGTTATTCATTTCTTGGATGAAAGTCATGTTTATACATGAACTTGGTCATTTCTCCCCAGACATTTTCCATTGGGTTGAAATCGGGGCTCCTTGAAGGCCATGGTAAAACTTGAATGTTATTTTGTCGAAAGTAGTCTGTTACTATGCGGGCATTATCTTGTTGAAAAACATAATTTTGACCAAATACGGCGCCAACTGATGGCACCATAACATTTTCCAAGATATTGCAATAAGTTGCAGCAGTCAGCCGTCCTTGCACAATTTGGCACACACCTGGACCCCTAGCGCTAATCCAACCCCAAACATTTACGGAAAAACGTCCGCTTTGATTTGTCCTGTGTGTATACCTTTCATCATATCTTGTGTTTGTTGGCCTATATACTCGAACCCTTCTATTGTTACAAGACCGGAATGTTTTCTCATCTGAAAAAACGACAGACTTCCACAGTTGGTTTTGATATTCGTTTGCAAATTGTAGTCGCCTATGTTTATTCAGTTCTATTAAATTTATTTTGTTTGCAGAACACCTACTTTTCAGTTCAGACTTCCGAATTCTTCTTCGAGCTGTATTGAAGATCCAGGAAAATACGTTTCTTCTTTAGCCTTAATAGCGGTCTCGAATGGGTTGTCCCTTAAATAAATAACCAAATCTGTATCTTCGTCATTGGTGGAAACTTTTGGGCGACCGGAACCTGGTTTTCTCACGATACTTCCATGCTCTCGAATTTTGAATTTAGCCAATAACACGGTTTTTTTGTTTACCCGTAATTCTCCAGCAATGTCCCTTATAGGAACCCCATCCCTTAATCGAGAAAATATGATCGATTTTTGCTCTGACGTTAACGGCATTTTTAGAAAAATTACTTGACATTGAGTTGTCAGTTTGAAAGAAAATATTGTATTATAGACCAGGAGATTAAGTTGTATTTTGTTGTACTACTTTTTTTTGATCGCAATGGTACCAAAATCAGTCATTTTAATTGTCAATACAATCTGTCACTGCTATAAAATCATGCATTATAACTAACATGATGCTTGAACATATTGTCTATTTCTCCGGTAATGAGCAACTTATTTACATGGAGACGACTTTGAACAGTCAATGAGATAAATCGAAAATAATTTTAAAGATTTATTAGTTTCAATTTAGTTTATTATATTATATCCTCTTACTACATTGGTCAATACTATTTAATTAATTTTATTCTTGCATAAATAAATTGGTAATTTTAATGTGGTGACACACAATTTTTTAAGGGTTCTAAATTTGTAATGACAAATTATGTTATAGTCTAAAATTTATGTTCGATTTGTAAGGCTGAAAACTATTTCACATTATTGACGGAATTACTGAAGAGTGCCATTTAAGTGTAACATGTATTTATTTCCTATCACATGAAGCAATTTTATACTACGCTGCAAATTTCAGCTTTAATAAGGACTCGATCGAATCTTCGAAATCTTAAGCCCATAATTTCGACTCATATGGATATCTAACTATGCTAAGTCTCCCAAATCTAAGACTTGTAATTAAGACAAAAAATTCTCTGATAGGTAAATTAAATGATATTACGGATGTATTCAAAACTACCAGATTTAGGCCAATTTTTATCAATATAATAGAGAATGGTGATCACAAATGTTTGGATTTGTTAAACTATATGCCCACATACTAAACACAATAAAATCGTCAAAAGTGAAAGCGGAGAGCATAGTATAAACGGATGCAAACGTGGAAAAATTTTGGGATTTTATTGTTCCGGGGAGTCCGGCTTACTAACATACCTTGTAGTCCAATAAGCGGTTTGCTCAAAGCGTCATTGAATATTTCTCGAGTACCTTTGAGGATTCTTGCTAAGAATAGGGAAATTGATGAATTGCTTCTAAAATTATTAAACCTGTTAGAAGCCATAAAAAATCCGCAATTACGAAAAAATATTGTTTTTAGCGCAATCACTCACACAGAAAGATATATTAAGGGGTCTGAATAACCACCACTGCTGCTTTAAAAGGCTGCTGAAAATGTAAATTTGTTAGGTAAAAGATAAAGAGTACTCTCTTGTACTTGTTTGTACTCTAAACATAACCTAGAGCATAGATATGAATATGTCAGTATTCGCTATGTGCAGCTGCTGAGTGGGAAGGCGGGGAACGGTTGCGCGAAGTGGCAAAATTTAGAACTTTATCAATAATGTCTTATATATGAGGCGTCCGGTTTCAAAACTCTCAAAAACCATTTTATAAAAAAATATTTATATTTGCAGCAAAAGTCCCTCAATCCAATGAATACTAAATATAATAATCCGACCGCGGCAACATAACTCTTTCAGTCCTTCGTAAACACTGTTTTAAAACTCTTCTGTTCCATTCCTTTATGCGGTTATCAAAACTGCTTAAATCCTATAGTAAGCTAGTACGTTATTGTCGCACGGTATCAAAACTGCTTTCATTATGTAATGTGTTTTGAGTCATTTGTGAGTGTTTAGTTTGTTGCGTATCCATCTGATTGCAATACGTTCACGTTCTCTGAGATAATTTTTTATTAATTTACACGTTCTCTGAGGTAATTTGCAATTAATTTACTAATAGCGAAGTTCTATGGAGAATCATGTTACTGTTATCACACCTGGTAAGGGTAGAAAAAAGATACCACACCCCTCGAAATGGAAAGCTGCGCAAGCAAAAAGTGCAAAGTAAGTACCTATGTGTTTACCTAGTTTTCAGTAACACCTGTGGAAACTGGAACCGCATGGTCATAAATAAATTTTCCTGCTTGATAAGGAAGCCGCCTTTACCCACCCAGAGTTGATTATACATTACATATGTTCGTTATCTTTAAAATATCCGTTGGATACAGGTTTTCGCTCTAAAGAGAGTCCGGCTTATGCAGGTTTTACATGCGTCATTTTTCTTCGAGAGCTTGTTATATCGCCTAGAAGTGCTCTTTGAAGTATCTATGCCTTTTTTATAGGCACAGACCTAAATTGCTTCCAAGTCGACCTCAATGCAGCCATATGAAGAAAACCTTTGCCTGCGCTGATCTAACCATGCAAGAAATCAGGAAATTTCATACGTGCTTTTATCAAAACGAAACGAAGGTTGAATAAGACAATTTTGTTCTGAAGCTTACTTCTCAGAACGTCCCGACGAGACGACGTACCGTAAAAGGTACACGCAGCAATTCAATATTTTTGTCCTATTTTATTAAAACAAAAAATGGGAGGCTGTCGATTTGCAGCAACGCATTCGTATCAATTCTTGGAATATCAAGATTTAGAGTTCAAAATTTGAGCAAAAGATTTTATCAGATGGCTGTCTTCCGAAAGAAAATCGTGGGGGTGACAGGAGAAGCAGACTTTATGTTAAAAATGAGTCATACATTTTATTAAAATGTTGAACTGTGTAGAGTCTCATTACACAAGAAACAAGTCCAAACGTCAATATGTATATGGCAAGTGACCTGAGTATTAATAAACTTTGGAAAATGTACTGTAGTGAGAATAGAGACCTAAAAGTGAAATATAATTACTTTAGGGAAATTTTTACAAATAATTTTAATATAAGCTTTCAAACTCCAGCTACAGACGCATGTTCTGAATGCATCAGCTTGAAATATGAAATAACAGCTGCCTCAAATGCTAAAACTAAGCCAGAATTAATGTGTAAATTACGAGTTCAGAAACTTAAGGCCAAGGCATTTTATGACCTGCTCAAACAGTTAAAAGAGGATGTCATTAAAATAAGTTTCGACTGTCAAAAAAATTTGGTGCTGCCGCGCGTTCCAGACTAGTCAGCCTATTATTCCAGACAATTTTATTGGTATAACTTTACAATATGTGAAGCTCACTCTAAATCAACACAGACAATAGATACTGTTACTGCTTACACTTGGACCGAAAACATAGGAGGCAAGGGATCTAATGAAATAGTATCAATGGTTAATCACAAATTATCCACACTAAATCTGGCATAAGGTAATATCTTTTGCGATGGATGCCCTGGATAAAATAAGAACTCCATCATGATCCATCCATCTATCTTTAGTCCAAGACATTCACGTAATATTTCCCATCGTAGGGCACTCGTTTCTGCCCCCTGATAGAGTTTTTGGAAGAGCCGAGAAAAAAGTGAAACAAAAAAGTGACAAGATTATGATATCTTCGACTGTAAAAAAGCTATTGAGTGTGTGTGAAGCCACCCAATCAATGGCATTTTCAGTTTTCAGCTGCCAAGAGAATATCTATAAAGAAGCAATGCCAACAAGCAGGAAAAAGTATTATTGTTAAAGGGGAAGTCAACTTTAACGGATATTGGTACATACAAATCGGTACTAAGAAAAGGGAGAAATCTCGCTTTAATCAAGCCTCAGCCATTGCCAAAGTTCCATTCTATTAAAGCAGCTAAAATAAAAGATGTTGATGCCCTTTAAAAAAAACACTTTGGGTTGGATTGGGGAAATACACCCAATGAAGATTTAACTTTCTACAAGAATATTATTGATAAAGATATCATCGATAATATTGAAGAAGACGATGGGCTTAGAATTTAGTTTTTTTGTATATCAATAAAATACAACACAGTATTTAGTAAATATTTCGTATTAGTTCATAAAACATACCGATTGCTTCAACACTGAAGTTTCCATAACTCTTTCAATCCACTGTTTGGTAACAAAACTCTTTACATCTAAACTTTTTTCAAACTGTTTCTTTATTTATACCTAAAAATAGTTTTTTGTTGAAAAACTTAATTGTAAGTATTTCACATACATATGATCGTACATGTTTTTCGGATTTCCTGAAGAAAGTGCTTATCTAGGATCTAGTGACTTTTAAAACCGGACGCCTCATATGGAATTTTATTGTTGAAGTATGAGAGCTCGCCAATGTTATATTAGGTGCAAAAATACATAAAAAACGGTGTGTGCATAAAAGGCACGACATAAGTGAAATTTTCAACAGTGAGAGATTAATATTATGAAATACATGTACTATTTGGGTTCTATATTTTAAAACTACGCAATTCCTGTGCTGATCTTCAAATAGTGTCAAATGAGATTTTAGGCACATATGTCTACTTATGCCAAAAATAAAATTTTACCTGGATATCCGCCATATGGTTCACCAGAACCAGCCCCTAATCATCAAAATATATCCCCATTTTCGGATTCTGCCTCACATATGCATCTTGTTTATGTTATACCCTAAACGTGATGTCAAAGCATTAAAAGACATATCCTTTTAAATTTTTTTATAATGCGTCCATAGCAAAGTTATCTATTAAGACTCGTAAATATTGATATTTCAAATATTTAAACACTCAAGAAATACTGGCTTTTTACGATTCTTGCTACAAGTAATTTTCATCAAAATTTAATAATTTGTTCGATAGTTATTGTGTATCAAATCCAAATAACGCCTAATAACTCGCAAGGGGAAATAGCTAAAGGCAGTTTATCATCGGCATCGGTGGTTCTAAAGTGTTGCAAATCCCACGTTTTCACCCACAACAATTTTGAAAATTAAAAAATAGGCTTATGGTTACTGAGATCGCTCTGCTAACTGAAGTCCACGCCGTCTTTACCAGAATGAGTGCTAAATAGCCGAGCGTAGATAGGTTTGATCGTTAACGCGTGACGGCTCTGAACGTTAAAACGTTACGGCTCAGATTTATCCACTACCCTGTGAAAAATGTGTTGAACGCCCCTAAAGAAGTCTCGACTTTAAAAGTTAATACACCTTATTTACTACTCATTTCTAGTACCTCTTAATATTTTTAAATTAAGTTTTAGAAGATTACCGGTCACAGCAGTTTTATTTTTCTAGTTATTATTGATTTAAATATACATACATTGCTTATGTTGTATGCTCTAATTTTTACAATTATAACATGCCTGTCACAAAATCCTTCCAAACGGATAAGATTATTTCTCTTACTCCGTTATAAGCTAATTTATTTAATAACAACTAAAGGTTGGTCTTAAATATATAAAATTATATCGAATAAAATAGATCCCTAGTTATTTAGTCGATAATGCCACGGAAATGATATTGTGCTAGATTATATTGGAATAAAATCAAATAAAAATCATTTGGCATTGAATAATTGCTTTAATTTCATTAATTGTATTGGTTTTTATTTAAATATGGTTTAATATTACTTAATCAAGTCTCTTTAGAGCCCTTTATAGTTCAGATTTGTTGATACTGTAGTGGGTTACTTGTATGACCTGCTTGAATCTCTGATGATCCCCTAAGAAATCATCATAATTTTTTGCGTTATGACCCTCACTTCCTTTTTAAGCGTCCCAAATGTGTATTGAATAGTTATATTCTAAAACTTCTCTTATTTGTCAGCCTAACACCTTTTTTGCAAGCAGACCTGTCTTATTAAAACCCAGAAATCTATTTTTTTCAAACTTCTAAGGAACGGTATTAATCCTATTGCAATGGACCTACGAAAAATTATAATTGTTGAGACTGGCTGTTTTAAAATAAATGTATGTAAAATACAATAAATCAATCGCTCTAAACTGTACAACGGTGTTCATGGGTATTTAACACAGAAGAACACAATGCTTCTATGCTAAGAAAAATTCCAACCTTCGCAGTAAAAAGAAAACCACTGATTGCCACTGTCTATCTTCTTCCCTAAGACATTTCCGGGGCGATGCGGCCAGGAAAAACGATCTCAACCTGGATTACGGGAATTCGTGGACGTCCATAAAATATTCCCTTTAAACGCTTTTGACACGCCTCGATCAGATCTCGTTTTCTCTGATATTTTAGAATGGAAAGGTAAAAAACATTATACAAAGAATCGAAAGCAGTAAATCGGAAAATTTCCTTTTTGCCTACAGGGATATTGATGTTCTCTCTAATTTAACATAGGCACAAATAAATGAAGGATTCTTTATTTATTACCCGGAAATAAATAATAATAATTAATCGAAGAAAAATTTCAGAATTGAAATATAATAATATAAGTTAGTAATTTATACTCCATTAATGTTGCAAATATTTTACTCCCTTGAACTTACAAATACCTCATCATAATACACTTATATTATTAATAAACTCCTGTTATATTACCAAGCCATTCGCATAAGTTTCATCGTTCATAGATCCATGAGGCAAATAGGAAAAAGTCCACGTTGGTGTTGTCTGGAAAAACTTCGACCGTTTAATTGGTTTTAACATATAATACTAATGAAAATAAACTATGTTATTAAAACTTTATACATTTTCTAAAAACTATGAATCTCACTTTTCAGTTTTTCGGTAAACTTTTGTTAAATAATATATATTATGAAGTAGTCCACGTCATGTAATATCTTTGATGGGATGCTTAAAATTCTCAAAGAGTAACGTTCATTCTCTTTTGTTACTGTTTTTCTTTCAAGCGCCGAAACATTATGAATATATTGAAAGAGTTGGTTGATAAGATGTTAAATAACTGCTGAAATAATGTCATTCGGTTTATATTTATACGTTCTAAGTAATTGTGGTACGCATAATATTTACGCCCGATTTATAATTATCATTTTAATTCTGAATAATATAGTGAACTAAGCGGCATCAAATGGAACAAGGGTTAGCTACTGAATAATGACTACAGTTTCGCTAGCCCATTGATTGCAGTGTGCAAAAGTAAGCTTCTGCGAAGAAATAAAGAATCCTAGCCAAAGTAAAATATCTGGAATTAGTTTATATCGAATGCAACAAACCAACCATAGAGTTAAGGATGAGTATCATTTTTATCTTGGAATTGATTGCCAGGTAATCAATTCCAAGATAAAAATTAATCCTCCACAACAATATAGAACATATCTACGATGAGTATCATATCACGCAGCTTCTTAGGCCCTGCGTTATTTATCGGGTCCAAACCTCGAGAAAAAATAAATCTATGAAGCTTGTTCAGGATCTCTAAAGATCTGCATTTTGCAATAATTACCTTGCTTTCTATGCCATACAAGTATGCCTACTGCCAAGCTATAAAAGTCGGCTTGCGCTTTCATTTTCAAATCTTATTTATTTATCTTCACCTCAGATTAGAGGGATCTTAGAGCGCATACAGTTAAGTTAAGAAAATTTGCAACTAACCATGCATAAGACAGAACGAGCTTCCTTTGAAGCATACAAATTAGGCCCTAGCTCAAATGCCGGAGAGTATAGGATTAAATTTACAAAAAGGCGCCACCAACTTGTGGACGGCACAAGTCAGAAAATCCCCAAGTTGAAATTTGGAACTAGTCGACATAGGTTTTGCAAAAAAATATATTAATATTGAGAGTAGCATTGGATGACAATAATTGGCCAATAAAAGAAAAATTATAAACAATAAAGCTAGAAATTAAATTAAATCAAAACAAAATAAATGAAATCACACTAATTCAATTAAGTTATTCCTACTAATTACTTCTCTTCTGGCACACTAGTACTTTCTTTCTTTCTTTCTTTCCTTCTAGCCTGTCCCCGTCCACTTCTGGACATAGGCCTCCTCCATTATCCTCCATCGGTTCCTGCCTCCATTGCATGAGTATTTTGGTCCATTTGTTATTGCCTCTGGCAACATGACCTGCCCAGCGCCACTTCAACCTTGTCGCCCGTACCACTACATCATCGACTAGTGCTCTTTGGCGGTTGTCTTAATTTCGCACCCGATCTCTGAGGCTAATACCAAGCATTGCTCTTTCCATTGCACGTTGGCAGATCCTCAACTTATTAGCACTTGCGCGTGTCGTACTGATTGTCTCGAAACCATGGGTCGCTACTGGCAGAATGCGTGTGTTGTAGATCTTACGTTTTAGACTTATCGGGATATCCTGATTTTTAAGAATATAAGCCAGCCTAGGGAAAACCGCCCAGGTGAGACCTGTTCGGCGATTTATTTCAGCTGCTTGATTTTCTTTGCCGAGCTAATGATATGGCCGGGATATTTATATTCGTTCACCACTTCGATAGGCTGATTTTCAACAGTTATGTCGATATCGTCTGGACTCATAATTTTAGTCTTTCGGATATTCATTGTCAGTCCTATTGCTCAACGAGTTAATGCGCTAATCGAATAACACCCTAAAGGTAAAGAATAGATACTACCTAGTACTCAAAATGGGTCTGATAGAAAATCCCACATGGGCCTTTCACAAAACTCTTCCACCAAGTTTCGCAATGACTGACTCTCAGTCGCAATGACTGACTTTTGAAGAGTAACCCTTGTTCAATTTCCCATTGGAGACGATAGGAGGAACCCCACACAAAACTTTCATTGGTAGCTTCCTTCTAAAATCTCAACTAGTCAATTCTTACGAGCTTTTTGCCGCATTTCATTCGTACTTCAACTACATTGCACTACGGCAACCTATTCCCACTAGCAATGACCCTATTTTAGATCCGATCTAACTCAAGTTTTATAATTTCTCTGTAATAAAATACATTGCTCTGCGACCTCTGCAGGCGTACTCCATACCGTACTTGCAATCTTTAATTTTATCCACAAAAATTATCCAAAAAACATTTTTTTTTAAATCACAGATCGACAACAGTGCACATTCCTAGTTTGTCGGATATTACCACAAATATGCACTTCTACGATACGCGTAAGAGAAAAATTCAAGTCCACATAACAATTCGATTTACGAAATGTCATGTCATCATATTCTAGCAAATCAATTTATAACCGAAATAATATGGAGTGTTATGATAATATGAATCCACAAATAACTTCCGCCATTAATAAGCAGCATTAAAATATGGTAAGATCGATTATCCCAAAGTGACATATTGTGAGATTTTTTTTTCATGATTATTTCATTCTCTTTTACCCCTAATCAGCTCCGTCTTTTTTTTCTAGGAAAGTTAGCAGATGACCTCGAAACACTTAAACCACGGATGCAGGATGCATCAAAATTAGAATGCACTACACCCATTCAAGGTATTAAAAAAAGATAAGGTTATTTAAGTAAAAATATCAAGTTAAATGCCATTGAAAAGCGTTCTTCAAATAAAATTGTGGTTCAAGTTCCTTCTTGATACTAAATATATTGATGCCAGCACATATATAACTTCTTTTTCTAATTTCTCAGGACACATAAATATAAGGATACAGACAAAACCAAAACTCAAATGTTTCAGCGAGACCTAAATAAAGATTACTGGATTACACCCGGGGTCAGTATCAGTAACAGAAGGGGTGGCCCCTGCTGGCCTTGCACTTAGACCACCAATTGGCACCGTTTTTACCCCAGCCCGCATTAAAAAATCCCCAGGATGCCGGTCTCCCTTAAGAAAGCCCGCATCTTCTTCAGACTAGCACGACGCACTGAATCTATCTCGATCAGCGTCGCGCCAAGTATTCTGAATATCCTCTCCTCTGCAATTCTCAGCAGAATCAGGTACCGCCTAAGCCTACAGTGCCCTGTGTAGAATCCTACCAGTGCCCTGCACTCCTTCCTTGTTATGCTCATCAACCCCGTGATGAGATTCTTCGCGGGCCCATGTATCATGAGCCTCGTCACTCTAACCTGCGGAGCCATCCGCCATACCTCTTCGGTCCGATCCTCCGTCTAGGCTTTCAAAGTTCTTTCGCGAACACTCTGGGCGATCCCCGTACAGGGATCAGGCCCTAAGTATCTATGTGCGGAGCCTTCTCTGGCTAAGGCGTCAGCGGCCTCGTTTATCAGTACACCCGAGTGTCCCGGTACTCAGACCAGCGTAACCTTTTTGTGCTATGCAAGTTCAATCAGCCAGCACCTGCACTTCCTCACCATCAACGAGGAAAAAATCCTCCTGCAACCGATATTGAGGCTAATTGGAAAATTATTAGCATAACCTCTACTGTGACCAATTTATAACTATACCATTCTTATTTGTGCCTTTCTTTTGAAAATCAATACAAATTTTCTTACTTAAAAATCCGACCATTCTTAACAGAATGATGAATGAAAATTAATTTAAAATTTAAATAGCAGGACACTAGATTTAACTAACAATCAATCAATATTGTCATTTTCGGACCGTTACCAAGGGTACTCAGATTTCTAGCTAAAAAATGCTGCTATTTATGATCAATTACCTTTTCACTTCTTTTAGCTGACTCATTATCTACTTGGCTATATACCTTGGTATCCAATATGGCCAGAGCTTCCTTGTAGTTTCTTAAATGCTTTAAGATTTCATAAATTGTTCCATAGTTAGGATATCACCATAATTTTTTAAGTTTAAAATTTTTAAATGATTGCTATATTTCAAAATATCACTACTGTGATCACAAAATAGTACTCTTATTATCTATTTATTCATTTATTTATATATTTATTTATTTATTCATTTATTTATTTATTTATTTATTTATTTATTTATTATTTCCTTAAATGGCATCATTAAATGTATAGGAATTGTCACAAAAAAAAATCTAATAGACAAAACATTTAAAAGTTATACATAATAAAATAATGATCTAAGTTATAAAAAAGTTCAAAAAGTATGCACGAAAAATTACCCAATCTATAGAATGGGTTTTCCGCTAATATGGTCTTGACCCTCCTCTTAAAAATATGCTGAGACGATGACGTTTTAACAGAGGTAGGTAAAGGATTAAATATTCTCAAACAAGTTATTTCAGGCCCATTCTGCACTTGAGACAAGCGAGCAGTTGCAACAAACAACTGGTCAGCATTTGTAGTAATGTATGGGATTATGTCCCCAACCTTAGTATGCAGGTTTTGGTTAGAGAAAATGTAGCAGGCACATTGCAAAATATAAAGGTTCATGAATGTGAGGATTTTGTTTGCTTTAACTGTCTCACGACAAGATTGTCGAAGTGAAAGATGGAACATGCTTCTTATTATTCTGTTCTGAGCTATAAGCACTGTCTCAATGTGACTAGAGTTTCCCCAGGCCAGTAAACCATAAGTCATATTTGGGTTGATGGTTGCATAGTAAAAAGGTTTCAAGGTAGGAATGTCAACATTATTTCTTAGTTGTAAAATAGCATAATTTTTTGAGCCTAATTTGTTACATGCATTATCAATATGGCAACACCAAGATAGGTCCAGCGTGATGCCCAGGAATTTTACACAATCTTGCTGTACAAAAATTGAGGATTTGTCCTTAACCAACAAACTTCTGCCTCGAAGGACTCTGAGAGATGTGAAGTTGATTAGGTTCGTCTTAGAGCTGTTTAAAAAGAGCCCATTTAGTTCACATCAGGTAGAAATCTCATGTACACACTGAGTAGCCTTGATGCACAGATTTTCATAGCTCTCGCCAGCACCACTGCTGATGTATGATCATCAAGCAAAGTAACATAACTATTTTGAGCCAGCAAGGGGAGGTCATTTATAAAAAGAAGGAAAAGGACTGGATCCAGCACAC